>JAQOWT010000063.1:0-69746 GCA_030407085.1 Trichopria drosophilae | reverse complement strand
ACTCATGGTTTAAATTATCAATGTTTATAACAATTCATGGAAAAGGCGTATAACTTGTGCAGGAAATTTTTTATAAAGTTACAATTTTGAAGGTACTTCAAAAATACTGACTAAAATAAGGAAAATATCTTTTCGAAACAAATCGCAGCTGAAATCATTCTTTCAATTATCAATGTTTATGAAAATTCAGGTAAAAGACGTATAACTTGTGCAGGAAATTGTTTATAAAGTTATAATTTTGAAGGCACTTCAAAAATACTGTTTAACATAAGGAAAATAATGTTTTAAAACAATTCCCAACTGGAATCATGGTTTAAATTATCAATGTTTATAACAATTCACGGAAAAGGCGTATAACTTGTGAAGGAAATTCTTTATAAAGTTACATTTTGAAGGCACTTCAAAAAGACTGTTTGAACTAAGGAAAATAATGTTTAAAACAATTTGCGACTGGAATCATTGTATAAATTATCAATATTTATTACAATTCATATAAATGGCGTATAACTTGTGCAGGAAATTGTTTATAAAGTCGGAATTATGAAGGCACTTCAAAAATACTGTTTAAAATAAGGAAAATAAAGTTTTAAAAAATTGGCGACTGGAATCAATGTTTAAATTATCAATATTTATAATAATTCATGTAAATGACGTATAACTTGTGCAGCAATTTGTTTATAAAGTCCGAATTTTGAAAGCACTTCAAAAATACTGTTTGAAATAAGGTAAATAATTTTTTAAAACAATTCCCAACTAGATTCATGGTTTAAATTATCAATGTTTATAACAATTCATGGAAAAGGCGTATAACTTGTGCAGGAAATTCTTTATAAAGTTACAATTTTGAAAGCACTTTGAAAATACTGTTTAAAATAAGGGAAATAATGTTTTAAAAGAATTCCCAACTGGAATCATGGTTTAAATTATCAATGTTTATAACAATTCATGGAAAAGGCGTATAACTTGTGCAGGAAATTTTTTATAAAGTTACAATTTTAAAGGTACTTCAAAAATACTGATTAAAATAAGGAAAATATCTTTTCGAAACAAATCGCAGCTGAAATCATTCTTTCAATTATCAATGTTTATGAAAATTCAGGTAAAAGACGTATAACTTGTGCAGGAAATTGTTTATAAAGTTATAATTTTGAAGGCACTTCAAAAATACTGTTTAACATAAGGAAAATAATGTTTTAAAACAATTCCCAACTGGAATCATGGTTTAAATTATCAATGTTTATAACAATTCACGGAAAAGGCGTATAACTTGTGCAGGAAATTGTTTATAAAGTTACAATTTTGAAGGTACTTCAAAAATACTGACTAAAATAAGGAAAATATCTTTTCGAAACAAATCGCAGCTGAAATCATTCTTTCAATTATCAATGTTTATGAAAATTCAGGTAAAAGACGTATAACTTGTGCAAGAAATTGTTTATAAAGTTATAATTTTGAAGGCACTTCAAAAATACTGTTTAACATAACGAAAATAATGTTTTAAAACAATTCCCAACTGGAATCATGGTTTAAATTATCAATGTTTATAACAATTCATGGAAAAGGCGTATAACTTGTGCAGGAAATTTTTTATAAAGTCACAATTTTAAAGGTACTTCAAAAATACTGATTAAAATAAGGAAAATATCTTTTCGAAACAAATCCCAGCTGAAATCATTCTTTCAATTATCAATGTTTATAACAATTTATATAAAATGCGTATAACTTGTGCAGGAAATTCTTTATAAAGTTACAATTTTGAAGGCACTTTGAAAATACTGTTTAAAATAAGGGAAATAATGTTTTAAAAGAATTCCCAACTGGAATCATGGTTTAAATTATCAATGTTTATAACAATTCATGGAAAAGGCGTATAACTTGTGCAGGAAATTTTTTATAAAGTTACAATTTTAAAGGTACTTCAAAAATACTGATTAAAATAAGGAAAATATCTTTTCGAAACAAATCGCAGCTGAAATCATTCTTTCAATTATCAATGTTTATGAAAATTCAGGTAAAAGACGTATAACTTGTGCAAGAAATTGTTTATAAAGTTATAATTTTGAAGGCACTTCAAAAATACTGTTTAACATAAGGAAAATAATGTTTTAAAACAATTCCCAACTGGAATCATGGTTTAAATTATCAATGTTTATAACAATTCACGGAAAAGGCGTATAACTTGTGAAGGAAATTCTTTATAAAGTTACATTTTGAAGGCACTTCAAAAAGACTGTTTGAACTAAGGAAAATAATGTTTAAAACAATTTGCGACTGGAATCATTGTATAAATTATCAATATTTATTACAATTCATATAAATGGCGTATAACTTGTGCAGGAAATTGTTTATAAAGTCGGAATTATGAAGGCACTTCAAAAATACTGTTTAAAATAAGGAAAATAAAGTTTTAAAAAATTGGCGACTGGAATCAATGTTTAAATTATCAATATTTATAATAATTCATGTAAATGACGTATAACTTGTGCAGCAATTTGTTTATAAAGTCCGAATTTTGAAAGCACTTCAAAAATACTGTTTGAAATAAGGAAAATAATGTTTTAAAACAATTCCCAACTAGATTCATGGTTTAAATTATCAATGTTTATAACAATTCATGGAAAAGGCGTATAACTTGTGCAGGAAATTTTTTATAAAGTTACAATTTTAAAGGTACTTCAAAAATACTGATTAAAATAAGGAAAATATCTTTTCGAAACAAATCCCAGCTGAAATCATTCTTTCAATTATCAATGTTTATAACAATTTATATAAAATGCGTATAACTTGTGCAGGAAATTCTTTATAAAGTTACAATTTTGAAGGCACTTTGAAAATACTGTTTAAAATAAGGGAAATAATGTTTTAAAAGAATTCCCAACTGGAATCATGGTTTAAATTATCAATGTTTATAACAATTCATGGAAAAGGCGTATAACTTGTGCAGGAAATTTTTTATAAAGTTACAATTTTAAAGGTACTTCAAAAATACTGATTAAAATAAGGAAAATATCTTTTCGAAACAAATCGCAGCTGAAATCATTCTTTCAATTATCAATGTTTATGAAAATTCAGGTAAAAGACGTATAACTTGTGCAGGAAATTGTTTATAAAGTTATAATTTTGAATGCACTTCAAAAATACTTTTTGAAATAAGGAAAATAATGTTTAAAACAATTTGCGACTGGAATCATTGTATAAATTATCAATATTTATTACAATTCATATAAATGGCGTATAACTTGTGCAGCAATTTGTTTATAAAGTCCGAATTTTGAAAGCACTTCAAAAATACTGATTAAAATAAGGAAAATATCTTTTCGAAACAAATCGCAGCTGAAATCATTCTTTCAATTATCAATGTTTATGAAAATTCAGGTAAAAGACGTATAACTTGTGCAAGAAATTGTTTATAAAGTTATAATTTTGAAGGCACTTCAAAAATACTGTTTAACATAAGGAAAATAATGTTTTAAAACAATTCCCAACTGGAATCATGGTTTAAATTATCAATGTTTATAACAATTCACGGAAAAGGCGTATAACTTGTGCAGGAAATTCTTTATAAAGTTACAATTTTGAAGGCACTTTGAAAATACTGTTTAAAATAAGGAAAATATCTTTTCGGAACAAATCCCAGCTGGAATCGTTCATTCAATTACCAATGTTTATAACAATTCATGGAAAAGGCGTATAACTTGTGCAGGAAATTGTTTATAAAGTTACAATTTTGAAGGCACTTAAAAAATTCTGTTTGAAATAAGGAAAATAATGTTTTAAAAAATTGGCGACTGGAATCATGGTTTAAATTATCAATGTTTATAACAATTCACGGAAAAGGCGTATAACTTGTGAAGGAAATTCTTTATAAAGTTACAATTTTGAATGCACTTCAAAAATACTGTTTGAAATAAGGAAAATAATGTTTAAAACAATTTGCGACTGGAATCATTGTATAAATTATCAATATTTATTACAATTCATATAAATGGCGTATAACTTGTGCAGGAAATTGTTTATAAAGTCGGAATTATGAAGGCACTTCAAAAATACTGTTTAAAATAAGGAAAATAAAGTTTTAAAAAATTGGCGACTGGAATCAATGTTTAAATTATCAATATTTATAATAATTCATGTAAATGACGTATAACTTGTGCAGCAATTTGTTTATAAAGTCCGAATTTTGAAAGCACTTCAAAAATACTGTTTGAAATAAGGAAAATAATGTTTTAAAACAATTCCCAACTAGATTCATGGTTTAAATTATCAATGTTTATAACAATTCATGGAAAAGGCGTATAACTTGTGCAGGAAATTTTTTATAAAGTTACAATTTTAAAGGTACTTCAAAAATACTGATTAAAATAAGGAAAATATCTTTTCGAAACAAATCCCAGCTGAAATCATTCTTTCAATTATCAATGTTTATAACAATTTATATAAAATGCGTATAACTTGTGCAGGAAATTCTTTATAAAGTTACAATTTTGAAGGCACTTCAAAAATACTGTTTAACATAAGGAAAATAATGTTTTAAAAGAATTCCCAACTGGAATCATGGTTTAAATTATCAATGTTTATAACAATTCATGGAAAAGGCGTATAACTTGTGCAGGAAATTCTTTATAAAGTTACAATTTTGAAAGCACTTTGAAAATACTGTTTAAAATAAGGGAAATAATGTTTTAAAAGAATTCCCAACTGGAATCATGGTTTAAATTATCAATGTTTATAACAATTCATGGAAAAGGCGTATAACTTGTGCAGGAAATTTTTTATAAAGTTACAATTTTAAAGGTACTTCAAAAATACTGATTAAAATAAGGAAAATATCTTTTCGAAACAAATCGCAGCTGAAATCATTCTTTCAATTATCAATGTTTATGAAAATTCAGGTAAAAGACGTATAACTTGTGCAGGAAATTGTTTATAAAGTTATAATTTTGAAGGCACTTCAAAAATACTGTTTAACATAAGGAAAATAATGTTTTAAAACAATTCCCAACTGGAATCATGGTTTAAATTATCAATGTTTATAACAATTCACGGAAAAGGCGTATAACTTGTGAAGGAAATTTTTTATAAAGTTCCAATTTTGAAGGTACTTCAAAAATACTGATTAAAATAAGGAAAATATCTTTTCGAAACAAATCGCAGCTGAAATCATTCTTTCAATTATCAATGTTTATAACAATTCAGGTAAAAGACGTATAACTTGTGCAGCAATTTGTTTATAAAGTCCGAATTTTGAAAGCACTTCAAAAATACTGTTTGAAATAAGGAAAATAATGTTTTAAAACAATTCCCAACTATATTCATGGTTTAAATTATCAATGTTTATAACAATTCATGGAAAAGGCGTATAACTTGTGCAGGAAATTTTTTATAAAGTTACAATTTTAAAGGTACTTCAAAAATACTGACTAAAATAAGGAAAATATCTTTTCGAAACAAATCCCAGCTGAAATCATTCTTTCAATTATCAATGTTTATAACAATTCATGGAAAAGGCGTATAACTTGTGCAGGAAATTCTTTATAAAGTTACAATTATGAAAGCACTTTGAAAATACTGTTTAAAATAAGGGAAATAATGTTTTAAAAGAATTCCCAACTGGAATCATGGTTTAAATTATCAATGTTTATAACAATTCATGGAAAAGGCGTATAACTTGTGCAGGAAATTTTTTATAAAGTTACAATTTTAAAGGTACTTCAAAAATACTGATTAAAATAAGGAAAATATCTTTTCGAAACAAATCGCAGCTGAAATCATTCTTTCAATTATCAATGTTTATGAAAATTCAGGTAAAAGACGTATAACTTGTGCAGGAAATTCTTTATAAAGTTACAATTTTGAAGGCCCTTCAAAAATACTGTTTAACATGAGGAAAATAATGTTTTAAAACAATTCCCAACTGGAATCATGGTTTAAATTATCAATGTTTATAACAATTCACGGAAAAGGCGTATAACTTGTGAAGGAAATTCTTTATAAAGTTACATTTTGAAGGCACTTCAAAAATACTGATTAAAATAAGGAAAATATCTTTTCGAAACAAATCGCAGCTGAAATCATTCTTTCAATTATCAATGTTTATGAAAATTCAGGTAAAAGACGTATAACTTGTGCAAGAAATTGTTTATAAAGTTATAATTTTGAAGGCACTTCAAAAATACTGTTTAACATAAGGAAAATAATGTTTTAAAACAATTCCCAACTGGAATCATGGTTTAAATTATCAATGTTTATAACAATTCATGGAAAAGGCGTATAACTTGTGCAGGAAATTGTTTATAAAGTTATAATTTTGAAGGCACTTCAAAAAGACTGTTTGAACTAAGGAAAATAATGTTTAAAACAATTTGCGACTGGAATCATTGTATAAATTATCAATATTTATTACAATTCATATACATGGCGTATAACTTGTGCAGGAAATTGTTTATAAAGTCGGAATTATGAAGGCACTTCAAAAATACTGTTTAAAATAAGGAAAATAAAGTTTTAAAAAATTGGCGACTGGAATCAATGTTTAAATTATCAATATTTATAATAATTCATGTAAATGACGTATAACTTGTGCAGCAATTTGTTTATAAAGTCCGAATTTTGAAAGCACTTCAAAAATACTGTTTGAAATAAGGAAAATAATGTTTTGAAACAATTCCCAACTAGATTCATGGTTTAAATTATCAATGTTTATAACAATTCATGGAAAAGGCGTATATCTTGTGCAGGAAATTTTTTATAAAGTTACAATTTTAAAGGTACTTCAAAAATACTGATTAAAATAAGGAAAATATCTTTTCGAAACAAATCCCAGCTGAAATCATTCTTTCAATTATCAATGTTTATAACAATTTATATAAAATGCGTATAACTTGTGCAGGAAATTCTTTATAAAGTTACAATTTTGAAGGTACTTCAAAAATACTGACTAAAATAAGGAAAATAATGTTTTAAAAGAATTCCCAACTGGAATCATGGTTTAAATTATCAATGTTTATAACAATTCATGGAAAAGGCGTATAACTTGTGCAGGAAATTCTTTATAAAGTTACAATTTTGAAAGCACTTTGAAAATACTGTTTAAAATAAGGGAAATAATGTTTTAAAAGAATTTCCAATTGGAATCATGGTTTAAATTATCAATGTTTATAACAATTCATGGAAAAGGCGTATAACTTGTGCAGGAAATTTTTTATAAAGTTACAATTTTAAAGGTACTTCAAAAATACTGATTAAAATAAGGAAAATATCTTTTCGAAACAAATCGCAGCTGAAATCATTCTTTCAATTATCAATGTTTATGAAAATTCAGGTAAAAGACGTATAACTTGTGCAGGAAATTGTTTATAAAGTTATAATTTTGAAGGCACTTCAAAAATACTGTTTAACATAAGGAAAATAATGTTTTAAAACAATTCCCAACTGGAATCATGGTTTAAATTATCAATGTTTATAACAATTCACGGAAAAGGCGTATAACTTGTGCAGGAAATTTTTTATAAAGTTACAATTTTAAAGGTACTTCAAAAATACTGATTAAAATAAGGAAAATATCTTTTCGAAACAAATCGCAGCTGAAATCATTCTTTCAATTATCAATGTTTATGAAAATTCAGGTAAAAGACGTATAACTTGTGCAAGAAATTGTTTATAAAGTTATAATTTTGAAGGCACTTCAAAAATACTGTTTAACATAAGGAAAATAATGTTTTAAAACAATTCCCAACTGGAATCATGGTTTAAATTATCAATGTTTATAACAATTCATGGAAAAGGCGTATAACTTGTGCAGGAAATTTTTTATAAAGTCACAATTTTAAAGGTACTTCAAAAATACTGATTAAAATAAGGAAAATATCTTTTCGAAACAAATCCCAGCTGAAATCATTCTTTCAATTATCAATATTTTAAATTATCAATGTTTATTACAATTCATGTACAATGCGTATAACTTGTGCAGGAAATTGTTTATAAAGTTACAATTTTGAAGGCACTTCAAAAATACTGTTTGAAATAAGGAAAATAATTTTTAAAACAATTTGCGACTGGAATCATTGTATAAATTATCAATATTTATTACAATTCATATAAATGGCGTATAACTTGTGCAGGAAATTCTTTATAAAGTTACAATTTTGAAAGCACTTTGAAAATACTGTTTAAAATAAGGGAAATAATGTTTTAAAAGAATTCCCAACTGGAATCATGGTTTAAATTATCAATGTTTATAACAATTCATGGAAAAGGCGTATAACTTGTGCAGGAAATTGTTTATAAAGTTATAATTTTGAAGGCACTTCAAAAAGACTGTTTGAACTAAGGAAAATAATGTTTAAAACAATTTGCGACTGGAATCATGTTTAAATTATCAATGTTTATAACAATTCAGGTAAAAGGCGTATAACTTGTGCAGGAAATTGTTTATAAAGTTACAATTTTGAAGGCTCCTGAAAAATACTGTTTGAAATAAGGAAAATAATGTTTAAAAGAATTCCCAACTGGAATCATGGTTTAAATTATCAATGTTTATAACAATTCACGGAAAAGGCGTATAACTTGTGCAGGAAATTTTTTATAAAGTTACAATTTTGAAGGCACTTAAAAAATACTGTTTAACATAAGGAAAATAATGTTTTAAAACAATTCCCAACTGGAATCATGGTTTAAATTATCAATGTTTATAACAATTCACGGAAAAGGCGTATAACTTGTGCAAGAAATTGTTTATAAAGTTATAATTTTGAAGGCACTTCAAAAATACTGTTTAACATAACGAAAATAATGTTTTAAAACAATTCCCAACTGGAATCATGGTTTAAATTATCAATGTTTATAACAATTCATGGAAAAGGCGTATAACTTGTGCAGGAAATTTTTTATAAAGTCACAATTTTAAAGGTACTTCAAAAATACTGATTAAAATAAGGGAAATAATGTTTTAAAAGAATTCCCAACTGGAATCATGGTTTAAATTATCAATGTTTATAACAATTCATGGAAAAGGCGTATAACTTGTGCAGGAAATTCTTTATAAAGTTACAATTTTGAAAGCACTTTGAAAATACTGTTTAAAATAAGGGAAATAATGTTTTAAAAGAATTCCCAACTGGAATCATGGTTTAAATTATCAATGTTTATAACAATTCATGGAAAAGGCGTATAACTTGTGCAGGAAATTGTTTATAAAGTTACAATTTTGAAGGTACTTCAAAAATACTGACTAAAATAAGGAAAATATCTTTTCGAAACAAATCGCAGCTGAAATCATTCTTTCAATTATCAATGTTTATAACAATTCAGGTAAAAGGCGTATAACTTGTGCAGGAAATTGTTTATAAAGTTACAATTTTGAAGGCACTTCAAAAATACTGTTTAAAATAAGGAAAATAATGTTTTAAAACAATTCCCAACTGGAATCATGGTTTAAATTATCAATGTTTATAACAATTCACGGAAAAGGCGTATAACTTGTGTAGGAAATACTTTCTAAAGTTCAAATTTTGAAGGTACTTCAAAAGTACTGATTAAAATAAGGAAAATATCTTTTCGAAACAAATCGCAGCTGAAATCATTCTTTCAATTATCAATGTTTATGAAAATTCAGGTAAAAGACGTATAACTTGTGCAGGAAATTGTTTATAAAGTTATAATTTTGAAGGCACTTCAAAAATACTGTTCAACATAAGGAAAATAATGTTTTAAAAGAATTCCCAACTGGAATCATGGTTTAAATTATCAATGTTTATAACAATTCATGGAAAAGGCGTATAACTTGTGCAGGAAATTTTTTATAAAGTTACAATTTTAAAGGTACTTCAAAAATACTGAGTAAAATAAGGAAAATATCTTTTCGAAACAAATCCCAGCTGAAATCATTCTTTCAATTATCAATGTTTATAACAATTTATATAAAATGCGTATAACTTGTGCAGGAAATTCTTTATAAAGTTACAATTTTGAAGGCACTTCAAAAATACTGTTTAACATAAGGAAAATAATGTTTTAAAAGAATTCCCAACTGGAATCATGGTTTAAATTATCACTGTTTAATACAATTCATATAAAATGCGTATAACTTGTGCACGAAATTCTTTATAAAGTTACAATTTTGAAGGCACTTTGAAAATACTGTTTAAAATAAGGGAAATAATGTTTTAAAAGAATTCCCAACTGGAATCATGGTTTAAATTATCAATGTTTATAACAATTCATGGAAAAGGCGTATAACTTGTGCAGGAATTTATTTATAAAGTTATAATTTTGAAGGCACTTCAAAAATACTGTTTAACATAAGGAAAATAATGTTTTAAAACAATTCCCAACTGGAATCATGGTTTAAATTATCAATGTTTATAACAATTCACGGAAAAGGCGTATAACTTGTGAAGGAAATTCTTTATAAAGTTACAATTTTGAAGGCACTTCAAAAAGACTGTTTGAAATAAGAAACATAATGTTTTAAAACAATTCCCAACTGGAATCATGGTTTAAATTATCAATGTTTATTACAATTCATGTAAAATGCGTATAACTTGTGCAGGAAATTGTTTATAAAGTTACAATTTTGAAGGCACTTCAAAAATACTGTTTGAAATAATGTTTAAAACAATTTGCGACTGGAATCATTGTATAAATTATCAATATTTATTACAATTCATATAAATGGCGTATAACTTGGGCAGGAAATTGTTTATAAAGTTCCAATTTTGAAGGCACTTTGAAAATACTGTTTAAAATAAGGGAAATAATGTTTTAAAAGAATTCCCAACTGGAATCATGGTTTAAATTATCAATGTTTATAACAATTCATGGAAAAGGCGTATAACTTGTGCAGGAAATTTTTTATAAAGTTACAATTTTAAAGGTACTTCAAAAATACTGATTAAAATAAGGAAAATATCTTTTCGAAACAAATCCCAGCTGAAATCATTCTTTCAATTATCAATGTTTATAACAATTTATATAAAATGCGTATAACTTGTGCAGGAAATTCTTTATAAAGTTACAATTTTGAAGGCACTTTGAAAATACTGTTTAAAATAAGGGAAATAATGTTTTAAAAGAATTCCCAACTGGAATCATGGTTTAAATTATCAATGTTTATAACAATTCATGGAAAAGGCGTATAACTTGTGCAGGAAATTGTTTATAAAGTTACAATTTTGAAGGCACTTCAAAAATACTGTTTGAAATAAGGAAAATAACGTTTTAAACAATTCCCAACTGGAATCATGGTTTAAATTATCAATGTTTATAACAATTCATGGAAAAGGCGTATAACTTGTGCAGGAAATTTTTTATAAAGTTACAATTTTAAAGGTACTTCAAAAATAAAGATTAACATAAGGAAAATATCTTTAGGAATCAAATGGCAGCTGAACTCATACTTACAATTATCAATGTTTATAACAATTCATGTAAAAGGCGTATAACTTGTGCAGGAAATTGTTTATAAAGTTATAATTTTGAAGGCACTTCAAAAATACTGTTTAACATAAGGAAAATAATGTTTTAAAACAATTCCCAACTGGAATCATGGTTTAAATTATCAATGTTTATAACAATTCACGGAAAAGGCGTATAACTTGTGCAGGAAATTTTTTATAAAGTTACAATTTTAAAGGTACTTCAAAAATACTGATTAAAATAAGGAAAATATCTTTTCGAAACAAATCGCAGCTGAAATCATTCTTTCAATTATCAATGTTTATGAAAATTCAGGTAAAAGACGTATAACTTGTGCAAGAAATTGTTTATAAAGTTATAATTTTGAAGGCACTTCAAAAATACTGTTTAACATAAGGAAAATAATGTTTTAAAACAATTCCCAACTGGAATCATGGTTTAAATTATCAATGTTTATAACAATTCACGGAAAAGGCGTATAACTTGTGAAGGAAATTCTTTATAAAGTTACATTTTGAAGGCACTTCAAAAAGACTGTTTGAACTAAGGAAAATAATGTTTAAAACAATTTGCGACTGGAATCATTGTATAAATTATCAATATTTATTACAATTCATATAAATGGCGTATAACTTGTGCAGGAAATTGTTTATAAAGTCGGAATTATGAAGGCACTTCAAAAATACTGTTTAAAATAAGGAAAATAAAGTTTTAAAAAATTGGCGACTGGAATCAATGTTTAAATTATCAATATTTATAATAATTCATGTAAATGACGTATAACTTGTGCAGCAATTTGTTTATAAAGTCCGAATTTTGAAAGCACTTCAAAAATACTGTTTGAAATAAGGTAAATAATTTTTTAAAACAATTCCCAACTAGATTCATGGTTTAAATTATCAATGTTTATAACAATTCATGGAAAAGGCGTATAACTTGTGCAGGAAATTTTTTATAAAGTTACAATTTTAAAGGTACTTCAAAAATACTGATTAAAATAAGGAAAATATCTTTTCGGAACAAATCCGAGCTGAAATCATTCTTTCAATTATCAATGTTTATAACAATTTATATAAAATGGGTATAACTTGTGCAGGAAATTCTTTATAAAGTTACAATTTTGAAGGCACTTCAAAAATACTGTTTAACATGAGGAAAATAATGTTTTAAAACAATTCCCAACTGGAATCATGGTTTAAATTATCAATGTTTATAACAATTCACGGAAAAGGCGTATAACTTGTGAAGGAAATTCTTTATAAAGTTACATTTTGAAGGCACTTCAAAAATACTGATTAAAATAAGGAAAATATCTTTTCGAAACAAATCGCAGCTGAAATCATTCTTTCAATTATCAATGTTTATAACAATTCATGGAAAAGGCGTATAACTTGTGCAGGAAATTCTTTATAAAGTTACAATTTTGAAAGCACTTTGAAAATACTGTTTAACATGAGCAAAATAATGTTTTAAAACAATTCCCAACTGGAATCATGGTTTAAATTATCAATGTTTATAACAATTCACGGAAAAGGCGTATAACTTGTGCAGGAAATTGTTTATAAAGTTACAATTTTGAAGGTACTTCAAAAATACTGATTAAAATAAGGAAAATATCTTTTCGAAACAAATCGCAGCTGAAATCATTCTTTCAATTATCAATGTTTATGAAAATTCAGGTAAAAGACGTATAACTTGTGCAAGAAATTGTTTATAAAGTTATAATTTTGAAGGCACTTCAAAAATACTGTTTAACATAAGGAAAATAATGTTTTAAAACAATTCCCAACTGGAATCATGGTTTAAATTATCAATGTTTATAACAATTCATGGAAAAGGCGTATAACTTGTGCAGGAAATTCTTTATAAAGTTACAATTTTGAAAGCACTTTGAAAATACTGTTTAAAATAAGGGAAATAGTGTTTAAAACAATTTGCGACTGGAATCATTGTATAAATTATCAATATTTATTACAATTCATATAAATGGCGTATAACTTGTGCAGGAAATTGTTTATAAAGTCGGAATTATGAAGGCACTTCAAAAATACTGTTTAAAATAAGGAAAATAAAGTTTTAAAAAATTGGCGACTGGAATCAATGTTTAAATTATCAATATTTATAATAATTCATGTAAATGACGTATAACTTGTGCAGGAAATTCTTTATAAAGTTACAATTTTGAAAGCACTTTGAAAATACTGTTTAAAATAAGGGAAATAATGTTTAAAACAATTTGCGACTGGAATCATTGTATAAATTATCAATGTTTATAACAATTCATGGAAAAGGCGTATAACTTGTGCAGGAAATTTTTTATAAAGTTACAATTTTAAAGGTACTTCAAAAATACTGATTAAAATAAGGAAAATATCTTTTCGAAACAAATCCCAGCTGAAATCATTCTTTCAATTATCAATGTTTATAACAATTTATATAAAATGCGTATAACTTGTGCAGGAAATTCTTTATAAAGTTACAATTTTGAAGGCACTTTGAAAATACTGTTTAAAATAAGGGAAATAATGTTTTAAAAGAATTCCCAACTGGAATCATGGTTTAAATTATCAATGTTTATAACAATTCATGGAAAAGGCGTATAACTTGTGCAGGAAATTCTTTATAAAGTTACAATTTTGAAAGCACTTTGAAAATACTGTTTAAAATAAGGGAAATAATGTTTTAAAAGAATTCCCAACTGGAATCATGGTTTAAATTATCAATGTTTATAACAATTCATGGAAAAGGCGTATAACTTGTGCAGGAAATTTTTTATAAAGTTACAATTTTAAAGGTACTTCAAAAATACTGATTAAAATAAGGAAAATATCTTTTCGAAACAAATCGCAGCTGAAATCATTCTTTCAATTATCAATGTTTATGAAAATTCAGGTAAAAGACGTATAACTTGTGCAGGAAATTGTTTATAAAGTTATAATTTTGAAGGCACTTCAAAAATACTGTTTAACATAAGGAAAATAATGTTTTAAAACAATTCCCAACTGGAATCATGGTTTAAATTATCAATGTTTATAACAATTCACGGAAAAGGCGTATAACTTGTGCAGGAAATTTTTTATAAAGTTACAATTTTAAAGGTACTTCAAAAATACTGATTAAAATAAGGAAAATATCTTTTCGAAACAAATCGCAGCTGAAATCATTCTTTCAATTATCAATGTTTATGAAAATTCAGGTAAAAGACGTATAACTTGTGCAAGAAATTGTTTATAAAGTTATAATTTTGAAGGCACTTCAAAAATACTGTTTAACATAAGGAAAATAATGTTTTAAAACAATTCCCAACTGGAATCATGGTTTAAATTATCAATGTTTATAACAATTCACGGAAAAGGCGTATAACTTGTGAAGGAAATTCTTTATAAAGTTACATTTTGAAGGCACTTCAAAAAGACTGTTTGAACTAAGGAAAATAATGTTTAAAACAATTTGCGACTGGAATCATTGTATAAATTATCAATATTTATTACAATTCATATAAATGGCGTATAACTTGTGCAGGAAATTGTTTATAAAGTCGGAATTATGAAGGCACTTCAAAAATACTGTTTAAAATAAGGAAAATAAAGTTTTAAAAAATTGGCGACTGGAATCAATGTTTAAATTATCAATATTTATAATAATTCATGTAAATGACGTATAACTTGTGCAGCAATTTGTTTATAAAGTCCGAATTTTGAAAGCACTTCAAAAATACTGTTTGAAATAAGGAAAATAATGTTTTAAAACAATTCCCAACTAGATTCATGGTTTAAATTATCAATGTTTATAACAATTCATGGAAAAGGCGTATAACTTGTGCAGGAAATTTTTTATAAAGTTACAATTTTAAAGGTACTTCAAAAATACTGATTAAAATAAGGAAAATATCTTTTCGAAACAAATCCCAGCTGAAATCATTCTTTCAATTATCAATGTTTATAACAATTTATATAAAATGCGTATAACTTGTGCAGGAAATTCTTTATAAAGTTACAATTTTGAAGGCACTTCAAAAATACTGTTTAACATAAGGAAAATAATGTTTTAAAACAATTCCCAACTGGAATCATGGTTTAAATTATCAATGTTTATAACAATTCACGGAAAAGGCGTATAACTTGTGCAGGAAATTGTTTATAAAGTTACAATTTTGAAGGTACTTCAAAAATACTGACTAAAATAAGGAAAATATCTTTTCGAAACAAATCGCAGCTGAAATCATTCTTTCAATTATCAATGTTTATAACAATTTATATAAAATGCGTATAACTTGTGCAGGAAATTCTTTATAAAGTTACAATTTTGAAGGCACTTCAAAAATACTGTTTAACATAAGGAAAATAATGTTTTAAAAGAATTCCCAACTGGAATCATGGTTTAAATTATCAATGTTTATAACAATTCATGGAAAAGGCGTATAACTTGTGCAGGAAATTGTTTATAAAGTTACAATTTTGAAGGTACTTCAAAAATACTGACTAAAATAAGGAAAATATCTTTTCGAAACAAATCGCAGCTGAAATCATTCTTTCAATTATCAATGTTTATGAAAATTCAGGTAAAAGACGTATAACTTGTGCAGGAAATTGTTTATAAAGTTATAATTTTGAAGGCACTTCAAAAATACTGTTCAACATAAGGAAAATAATGTTTTAAAACAATTCCCAACTGGAATCATGGTTTAAATTATCAATGTTTATACCAATTCACGGAAAAGGCGTATAACTTGTGCAGGAAATTCTTTATAAAGTTACATTTTGAAGGCACTTCAAAAATACTGTTTGAAATAAGGAAAATAATGTTTAAAACAATTTGCGACTGGAATCATTGTTTAAATTATCAATGTTTATTACAATTCATATAAATGGCGTATAACTTGTGCAGGAAATTGTTTATAAAGTTACAATTTTGAAGGCACATCAAAAATACTGTTTGAAATAAGGAAAATAAAGTTTTAAAAAATTGGCGACTGGAATCAATGTTTAAATTATCCATATTTATAACAATTCATGTAAATGACGTATAACTTGTGCAGGAAATTTTTTATAAAGTTACAATTTTGAAGGCACTTCAAAAAGACTGTTTGAAATAAGAAACATAATGTTTTAAAACAAATCCCAGCTGAAATCATTCTTTCAATTATCAATGTTTATAACAATTTATATAAAATGCGTATAACTTGTGCAGGAAATTCTTTATAAAGTTACAATTTTGAAGGTACTTCAAAAATACTGACTAAAATAAGGAAAATATCTTTTCGAAACAAATCGCAGCTGAAATCATTCTTTCAATTATCAATGTTTATAACAATTTATATAAAATGCGTATAACTTGTGCAGGAAATTGTTTATAAAGTTATAATTTTGAAGGCACTTCAAAAATACTGTTTAACATAAGGAAAATAATGTTTTAAAACAATTCCCAACTGGAATCATGGTTTAAATTATCAATGTTTATAACAATTCATGGAAAAGGCGTATAACTTGTGCAGGAAATTCTTTATAAAGTTACAATTTTGAAAGCACTTTGAAAATACTGTTTAAAATAAGGGAAATAATGTTTTAAAAGAATTCCCAACTGGAATCATGGTTTAAATTATCAATGTTTATAACAATTCATGGAAAAGGCGTATAACTTGTGCAGGAAATTTTTTATAAAGTTACAATTTTAAAGGTACTTCAAAAATACTGATTAAAATAAGGAAAATATCTTTTCGAAACAAATCGCAGCTGAAATCATTCTTTCAATTATCAATGTTTATGAAAATTCAGGTAAAAGACGTATAACTTGTGCAGGAAATTGTTTATAAAGTTATAATTTTGAATGCACTTCAAAAATACTGTTTGAAATAAGGAAAATAATGTTTAAAACAATTTGCGACTGGAATCATTGTATAAATTATCAATATTTATAACAATTCATGAAAATGACGTATAACTTGTGCAGGAAATTTTTTATAAAGTTACAATTTTAAAGGTACTTCAAAAATACTGATTAAAATAAGGAAAATATCTTTTCGAAACAAATCGCAGCTGAAATCATTCTTTCAATTATCAATGTTTATGAAAATTCAGGTAAAAGACGTATAACTTGTGCAGGAAATTCTTTATAAAGTTACAATTTTGAAAGCACTTCAAAAATACTGTTTGAAATAAGGTAAATAATTTTTTAAAACAATTCCCAACTAGATTCATGGTTTAAATTATCAATGTTTATAACAATTTATATAAAATGCGTATAACTTGTGCAGGAAATTCTTTATAAAGTTACAATTTTGAAGGCACTTTGAAAATACTGTTTAAAATAAGGAAAATATCTTTTCGGAACAAATCCCAGCTGAAATCATTCTTTCAATTATCAATGTTTATAACAATTTATATAAAATGGGTATAACTTGTGCAGGAAATTCTTTATAAAGTTACAATTTTGAAGGCACTTTGAAAATACTGTTTAAAATAAGGGAAATAATGTTTTAAAAGAATTCCCAACTGGAATCATGGTTTAAATTATCAATGTTTATAACAATTCATGGAAAAGGCGTATAACTTGTGCAGGAAATTCTTTATAAAGTTACAATTTTGAAGGCACTTCAAAAATACTGTTTAACATAAGGAAAATAATGTTTTAAAAGAATTCCCAACTGGAATCATGGTTTAAATTATCAATGTTTATAACAATTCATGGAAAAGGCGTATAACTTGTGCAGGAAATTTTTTATAAAGTTACAATTTTAAAGGTACTTCAAAAATACTGATTAAAATAAGGAAAATATCTTTTCGAAACAAATCGCAGCTGAAATCATTCTTTCAATTATCAATGTTTATGAAAATTCAGGTAAAAGACGTATAACTTGTGCAGGAAATTGTTTATAAAGTTATAATTTTGAAGGCACTTCAAAAATACTGTTTAACATAAGGAAAATAATGTTTTAAAACAATTCCCAACTGGAATCATGGTTTAAATTATCAATGTTTATAACAATTCACGGAAAAGGCGTATAACTTGTGCAGGAAATTTTTTATAAAGTTACAATTTTAAAGGTACTTCAAAAATACTGATTAAAATAAGGAAAATATCTTTTCGAAACAAATCGCAGCTGAAATCATTCTTTCAATTATCAATGTTTATGAAAATTCAGGTAAAAGACGTATAACTTGTGCAGGAAATTGTTTATAAAGTTATAATTTTGAAGGCACTTCAAAAATACTGTTTAACATAAGGAAAATAATGTTTTAAAACAATTCCCAACTGGAATCATGGTTTAAATTATCAATGTTTATAACAATTCACGGAAAAGGCGTATAACTTGTGAAGGAAATTCTTTATAAAGTTACATTTTGAAGGCACTTCAAAAATACTGTTTGAAATAAGGAAAATAATGTTTAAAACAATTTGCGACTGGAATCATTGTATAAATTATCAATATTTATTACAATTCATATAAATGGCGTATAACTTGTGCAGGAAATTGTTTATAAAGTCGGAATTATGAAGGCACTTCAAAAATACTGTTTAAAATAAGGAAAATAAAGTTTTAAAAAATTGGCGACTGGAATCAATGTTTAAATTATCAATATTTATAATAATTCATGTAAATGACGTATAACTTGTGCAGCAATTTGTTTATAAAGTCCGAATTTTGAAAGCACTTCAAAAATACTGTTTGAAATAAGGAAAATAATGTTTTAAAACAATTCCCAACTAGATTCATGGTTTAAATTATCAATGTTTATAACAATTCATGGAAAAGGCGTATAACTTGTGCAGGAAATTTTTTATAAAGTTACAATTTTAAAGGTACTTCAAAAATACTGATTAAAATAAGGAAAATATCTTTTCGAAACAAATCCCAGCTGAAATCATTCTTTCAATTATCAATGTTTATAACAATTTATATAAAATGCGTATAACTTGTGCAGGAAATTCTTTATAAAGTTACAATTTTGAAGGCACTTTGAAAATACTGTTTAAAATAAGGGAAATAATGTTTTAAAAGAATTCCCAACTGGAATCATGGTTTAAATTATCAATGTTTATAACAATTCATGGAAAAGGCGTATAACTTGTGCAGGAAATTCTTTATAAAGTTACAATTTTAAAGGTACTTCAAAAATACTGTTTAAAATAAGGGAAATAATGTTTTAAAAGAATTCCCAACTGGAATCATGGTTTAAATTATCAATGTTTATAACAATTCATGGAAAAGGCGTATAACTTGTGCAGGAAATTTTTTATAAAGTTACAATTTTAAAGGTACTTCAAAAATACTGATTAAAATAAGGAAAATATCTTTTCGAAACAAATCGCAGCTGAAATCATTCTTTCAATTATCAATGTTTATGAAAATTCAGGTAAAAGACGTATAACTTGTGCAGGAAATTGTTTATAAAGTTATAATTTTGAATGCACTTCAAAAATACTGTTTGAAATAAGGAAAATAAAGTTTTAAAAAATTGGCGACTGGATTCATGGTTTAAATTATCAATGTTTATAAAAATTCACGGAAAAGGCGTATAACTTGTGCAGGAAATTTTTTATAAAGTTACAATTTTAAAGGTACTTCAAAAATACTGATTAAAATAAGGAAAATATCTTTTCGAAACAAATCCCAGCAGAAATCATTCTTTCAATTATCAATGTTTATAACAATTCATGTAAATGACGTATAACTTGTGCAGCAATTTGTTTATAAAGTCCGAATTTTGAAAGCACTTCAAAAATACTGTTTGAAATAAGGAAAATAATGTTTTAAAACAATTCCCAACTAGATTCATGGTTTAAATTATCAATGTTTATAACAATTCATGTAAATGCGTATAACTTGTGCAGGAAATTCTTTATAAAGTTACAATTTTGAAGGCACTTTGAAAATACTGTTACAATAAGGGAAATAATGTTTTAAAAGAATTCCCAACTGGATTCATGGTTTAAATTATCAATGTTTATAACGATTCATGGAAAAGACGTATAACTTGGGCAGGAAATTGTTTATAAAGTTACAATTTTGAAGGCACTTTGAAAATACTGTTTAAAATAAGGGAAATAATGTTTTAAAAGAATTCCCAACTGGAATCATATTTTAAATTATCAATGTTTATTACAATTCATGTACAATGCGTATAACTTGTGCAGGAAATTGTTTATAAAGTTACAATTTTGAAGGCTCCTGAAAAATACTGTTTGAAATAAGGAAAATAATGTTTTAAAAGAATTCCCAACTGGAATCATGGTTTAAATTATCAATGTTTATAACAATTCATGGAAAAGGCGTATAACTTGTGCAGGAAATTTTTTATAAAGTTACAATTTTAAAGGTACTTCAAAAATACTGATTAAAATAAGGAAAATATCTTTTCGAAACAAATCCCAGCTGGAATCATTCATTCAATTATCAATGTTTATAACAATTCATGGAAAAGACGTATAACTTGGGCAGGAAATTGTTTATAAAGTTACAATTTTGAAGGCACTTCAACAATATTCTTTGAAATAAGGAAAATAAAGTTTTAAACAATTCCCAACTGGAATCATGGTTTAAATTATCAATGTTTATAACAATTCATGGAAAAGGCGTATAACTTGTGCAGGAAATTTTTTATAAAGTTACAATTTTAAAGGTACTTCAAAAATACTGATTAAAATAAGGAAAATATCTTTTCGAAACAAATCCCAGCAGAAATCATTCTTTCAATTATCAATGTTTATAACAATTTATATAAAATGCGTATAACTTGTGCAGGAAATTCTTTATAAAGTTACAATTTTGAAAGCACTTTGAAAATACTGTTTAAAATAAGGAAAATAATGTTTTAAAAGAATTCCCAACTGGAATCATGGCTTAAATTATCAATGTTTATAACAATACATGTAAAAGGAGTGTAATTTTTACAGGAAATTGTTTATAAAGTTAAAATTTTGCAAAAACCCTTCAAAAATACTGATTAAAATAAGGAAAATAACTTTTCGAAAGAAATCGCAGCTGAAATCATTCTATCAATTATCAATGTTTATAACAATTCATATAAAAGGCGTATAACTTGTGAAAGAAATTCTTTATAAAGTTATAATTTTGAAAGCACTTCAAAAATACTGTTTAAAATAAGGAAAATAGTGTTTTAAAAGAATTCCCAACTGGAATCATGGTTTAAATTATCAATGTTTATAACAATTCATGGAAAAGGCGTATAACTTGTGCAGGAAATTTTTTATAAAGTTACAATTTTAAAGGTACTTCAAAAATACTGATTAAAATAAGGAAAATATCTTTTCGAAACAAATCGCAGCTGAAATCATTCTTTCAATTATCAATGTTTATGAAAATTCAGGTAAAAGACGTATAACTTGTGCAGGAAATTGTTTATAAAGTTATAATTTTGAATGCACTTCAAAAATACTGTTTGAAATAAGGAAAATAAAGTTTTAAACAATTCCCAACTGGAATCATGGTTTAAATTATCAATGTTTATAACAATTCATGGAAAAGGCGTATAACTTGTGCAGGAAATTTTTTATAAAGTTACAATTTTAAAGGTACTTCAAAAATACTGATTAAAATAAGGAAAATATCTTTTCGAAACAAATCGCAGCTGAAATCATTCTTTCAATTATCAATGTTTATGAAAATTCAGGTAAAAGACGTATAACTTGTGCAAGAAATTGTTTATAAAGTTATAATTTTGAAGGCACTTCAAAAATACTGTTTAACATAAGGAAAATAATGTTTTAAAACAATTCCCAACTGGAATCATGGTTTAAATTATCAATGTTTATAACAATTCACGGAAAAGGCGTATAACTTGTGAAGGAAATTCTTTATAAAGTTACATTTTGAAGGCACTTCAAAAAGACTGTTTGAACTAAGGAAAATAATGTTTAAAACAATTTGCGACTGGAATCATTGTATAAATTATCAATATTTATTACAATTCATATAAATGGCGTATAACTTGTGCAGGAAATTGTTTATAAAGTCGGAATTATGAAGGCACTTCAAAAATACTGTTTAAAATAAGGAAAATAAAGTTTTAAAAAATTGGCGACTGGAATCAATGTTTAAATTATCAATATTTATAATAATTCATGTAAATGACGTATAACTTGTGCAGCAATTTGTTTATAAAGTCCGAATTTTGAAAGCACTTCAAAAATACTGTTTGAAATAAGGAAAATAATGTTTTAAAACAATTCCCAACTAGATTCATGGTTTAAATTATCAATGTTTATAACAATTCATGGAAAAGGCGTATAACTTGTGCAGGAAATTTTTTATAAAGTTACAATTTTAAAGGTACTTCAAAAATACTGATTAAAATAAGGAAAATATCTTTTCGAAACAAATCCCAGCTGAAATCATTCTTTCAATTATCAATGTTTATAACAATTTATATAAAATGCGTATAACTTGTGCAGGAAATTCTTTATAAAGTTACAATTTTGAAGGCACTTTGAAAATACTGTTTAAAATAAGGGAAATAATGTTTTAAAAGAATTCCCAACTGGAATCATGGTTTAAATTATCAATGTTTATAACAATTCATGGAAAAGGCGTATAACTTGTGCAGGAAATTCTTTATAAAGTTACAATTTTGAAAGCACTTTGAAAATACTGTTTAAAATAAGGGAAATAATGTTTTAAAAGAATTCCCAACTGGAATCATGGTTTAAATTATCAATGTTTATAACAATTCATGGAAAAGGCGTATAACTTGTGCAGGAAATTTTTTATAAAGTTACAATTTTAAAGGTACTTCAAAAATACTGATTAAAATAAGGAAAATATCTTTTCGAAACAAATCGCAGCTGAAATCATTCTTTCAATTATCAATGTTTATGAAAATTCAGGTAAAAGACGTATAACTTGTGCAGGAAATTGTTTATAAAGTTATAATTTTGAAGGCACTTCAAAAATACTGTTTAACATAAGGAAAATAATGTTTTAAAACAATTCCCAACTGGAATCATGGTTTAAATTATCAATGTTTATAACAATTCACGGAAAAGGCGTATAACTTGTGCAGGAAATTTTTTATAAAGTTACAATTTTAAAGGTACTTCAAAAATACTGATTAAAATAAGGAAAATATCTTTTCGAAACAAATCGCAGCTGAAATCATTCTTTCAATTATCAATGTTTATGAAAATTCAGGTAAAAGACGTATAACTTGTGCAAGAAATTGTTTATAAAGTTACAATTTTGAAAGCACTTTGAAAATACTGTTTAAAATAAGGGAAATAATGTTTTAAAAGAATTCCCAACTGGAATCATGGTTTAAATTATCAATGTTTATAACAATTCATGGAAAAGGCGTATAACTTGTGCAGGAAATTTTTTATAAAGTCACAATTTTAAAGGTACTTCAAAAATACTGATTAAAATAAGGAAAATATCTTTTCGAAACAAATCCCAGCTGAAATCATTCTTTCAATTATCAATGTTTATAACAATTTATATAAAATGCGTATAACTTGTGCAGGAAATTCTTTATAAAGTTACAATTTTGAAGGCACTTTGAAAATACTGTTTAAAATAAGGGAAATAATGTTTTAAAAGAATTCCCAACTGGAATCATGGTTTAAATTATCAATGTTTATAACAATTCATGGAAAAGGCGTATAACTTGTGCAGGAAATTCTTTATAAAGTTACAATTTTGAAAGCACTTTGAAAATACTGTTTAAAATAAGGGAAATAATGTTTTAAAAGAATTCCCAACTGGAATCATGGTTTAAATTATCAATGTTTATAACAATTCATGGAAAAGGCGTATAACTTGTGCAGGAAATTTTTTATAAAGTCACAATTTTAAAGGCACATCAAAAATACTGTTTGAAATAAGGAAAATAATTTTTAAAACAATTTGAGACTGGAATCATTGTATAAATTATCAATATTTATTACAATTCATATAAATGGCGTATAACTTGGGCAGGAAATTGTTTATAAAGTTCCAATTTTGAAGGCACTTTGAAAATACTGTTTAAAATAAGGGAAATAATGTTTTAAAAGAATTCCCAACTGGAATCATGGTTTAAATTATCAATGTTTATAACAATTCATGGAAAAGGCATATAACTTGTGCAGGAAATTTTTTATAAAGTTACAATTTTAAAGGTACTTCAAAAATACTGATTAAAATAAGGAAAATATCTTTTCGAAACAAATCGCAGCTGAAATCATTCGTTCAATTATCAATATTTATTACAATTTATATAAATGGCGTATAACTTGTGCAGCAATTTGTTTATAAAGTCCGAATTTTGAAAGCACTTCAAAAATACTGTTTGAAATAAGGAAAATAATGTTTTAAAACAATTCCCAACTAGATTCATGGTTTAAATTATCAATGTTTATAACAATTCATGGAAAAGGCGTATAACTTGTGCAGGAAATTTTTTATAAAGTTACAATTTTAAAGGTACTTCAAAAATACTGATTAAAATAAGGAAAATATCTTTTCGAAACAAATCGCAGCTGAAATCATTCTTTCAATTATCAATGTTTATGAAAATTCAGGTAAAAGACGTATAACTTGTGCAAGAAATTGTTTATAAAGTTATAATTTTGAAGGCACTTCAAAAATACTGTTTAACATAAGGAAAATAATGTTTTAAAACAATTCCCAACTGGAATCATGGTTTAAATTATCAATGTTTATAACAATTCACGGAAAAGGCGTATAACTTGTGAAGGAAATTCTTTATAAAGTTACAATTTTGAAGGCACTTCAAAAATACTGTTTGAAATAAGGAAAATGTTTAAAACAATTTGCGACTGGAATCATTGTATAAATTATCAATATTTATTACAATTCATATAAATGGCGTATAACTTGTGCAGGAAATTGTTTATAAAGTCGGAATTATGAAGGCACTTCAAAAATACTGTTTAAAATAAGGAAAATAAAGTTTTAAAAAATTGGCGACTGGAATCAATGTTTAAATTATCAATATTTATAATAATTCATGTAAATGACGTATAACTTGTGCAGCAATTTGTTTATAAAGTCCGAATTTTGAAAGCACTTCAAAAATACTGTTTGAAATAAGGAAAATAATGTTTTAAAACAATTCCCAACTAGATTCATGGTTTAAATTATCAATGTTTATAACAATTCATGGAAAAGGCGTATAACTTGTGCAGGAAATTTTTTATAAAGTTACAATTTTAAAGGTACTTCAAAAATACTGATTAAAATAAGGAAAATATCTTTTCGAAACAAATCCCAGCTGAAATCATTCTTTCAATTATCAATGTTTATAACAATTTATATAAAATGCGTATAACTTGTGCAGGAAATTCTTTATAAAGTTACAATTTTGAAGGCACTTTGAAAATACTGTTTAAAATAAGGGAAATAATGTTTTAAAAGAATTCCCAACTGGAATCATGGTTTAAATTATCAATGTTTATAACAATTCATGGAAAAGGCGTATAACTTGTGCAGGAAATTCTTTATAAAGTTACAATTTTGAAAGCACTTTGAAAATACTGTTTAAAATAAGGGAAATAATGTTTTAAAAGAATTCCCAACTGGAATCATGGTTTAAATTATCAATGTTTATAACAATTCATGGAAAAGGCGTATAACTTGTGCAGGAAATTTTTTATAAAGTTACAATTTTAAAGGTACTTCAAAAATACTGATTAAAATAAGGAAAATATCTTTTCGAAACAAATCGCAGCTGAAATCATTCTTTCAATTATCAATGTTTATGAAAATTCAGGTAAAAGACGTATAACTTGTGCAGGAAATTGTTTATAAAGTTATAATTTTGAAGGCACTTCAAAAATACTGTTTAACATAAGGAAAATAATGTTTTAAAACAATTCCCAACTGGAATCATGGTTTAAATTATCAATGTTTATAACAATTCACGGAAAAGGCGTATAACTTGTGCAGGAAATTTTTTATAAAGTTACAATTTTAAAGGTACTTCAAAAATACTGATTAAAATAAGGAAAATATCTTTTCGAAACAAATCGCAGCTGAAATCATTCTTTCAATTATCAATGTTTATGAAAATTCAGGTAAAAGACGTATAACTTGTGCAAGAAATTGTTTATAAAGTTACATTTTGAAGGCACTTCAAAAAGACTGTTTGAACTAAGGAAAATAATGTTTAAAACAATTTGCGACTGGAATCATTGTATAAATTATCAAAAATGTATCAAAAATTCATGGAAAAGGCGTATAACTTGTGCAGGAAATTTTTTATAAAGTTACAATTTTAAAGGTACTTCAAAAATACTGATTAAAATAAGGAAAATATCTTTTCGGAACAAAGCCCAGCTGAAATCATTCTTTCAATTATCAATGTTTATAACAATTTATATAAAATGGGTATAACTTGTGCAGGAAATTCTTTATAAAGTTACAATTTTGAAGGCACTTTGAAAATACTGTTTAAAATAAGGGAAATAATGTTTTAAAAGAATTCCCAACTGGAATCATGGTTTAAATTATCAATGTTTATAACAATTCATGGAAAAGGCGTATAACTTGTGCAGGAAATTCTTTATAAAGTTACAATTTTGAAAGCACTTCAAAAATACTGTTTAACATAAGGAAAATAATGTTTTAAAACAATTCCCAACTGGAATCATGGTTTAAATTATCAATGTTTATAACAATTCACGGAAAAGGCGTATAACTTGTGAAGGAAATTCTTTATAAAGTTACATTTTCAAGGCACTTCAAAAAGACTGTTTGAACTAAGGAAAATAATGTTTTAAAACAATTCCCAACTGGAATCATGGTTTAAATTATCAATGTTTATAACAATTCATGGAAAAGGCGTATAACTTGTGCAGGAAATTTTTTATAAAGTTATAATTGTGAAGGCACTTCAAAAATACTGTTTAACATAAGGAAAATAATGTTTTAAAAGAATTCCCAACTGGAATCATGGTTTAAATTATCAATGTTTATAACAATTCATGGAAAAGGCGTATAACTTGTGCAGGAAATTTTTTATAAAGTTACAATTTTAAAGGTACTTCAAAAATACTGTCTAAAATAAGGAAAATATCGTTTCGAAACAAATCACAGCTGAAATCATGCTTTCAATTATCAATGTTTATAACAATTCATGGAAAAGGCGTATAACTTGTGCAGGAAATTTTTTATAAAGTTACAATTTTGAAGGCACTTCAAAAATACTGTTTAACATAAGGAAAATAATGTTTTAAAACAATTCCCAACTGGAATCATGGTTTAAATTATCAATGTTTATAACAATTCATGGAAAAGGCGTATAACTTGTGCAGGAAATTTTTTATAAAGTTACAATTTTAAAGGTACTTCAAAAATACTGATTAAAATAAGGAAAATATCTTTTCGAAACAAATCGCAGCTGAAATCATTCTTTCAATTATCAATGTTTATGAAAATTCAGGTAAAAGACGTATAACTTGTGCAAGAAATTGTTTATAAAGTTATAATTTTGAAGGCACTTCAAAAATACTGTTTAACATAAGGAAAATAATGTTTTAAAACAATTCCCAACTGGAATCATGGTTTAAATTATCAATGTTTATAACAATTCACGGAAAAGGCGTATAACTTGTGAAGGAAATTCTTTATAAAGTTACATTTTGAAGGCACTTCAAAAAGACTGTTTGAACTAAGGAAAATAATGTTTAAAACAATTTGCGACTGGAATCATTGTATAAATTATCAATATTTATTACAATTCATATAAATGGCGTATAACTTGTGCAGGAAATTGTTTATAAAGTCGGAATTATGAAGGCACTTCAAAAATACTGTTTAAAATAAGGAAAATAAAGTTTTAAAAAATTGGCGACTGGAATCAATGTTTAAATTATCAATATTTATAATAATTCATGTAAATGACGTATAACTTGTGCAGCAATTTGTTTATAAAGTCCGAATTTTGAAAGCACTTCAAAAATACTGTTTGAAATAAGGAAAATAATGTTTTAAAACAATTCCCAACTAGATTCATGGTTTAAATTATCAATGTTTATAACAATTCATGGAAAAGGCGTATAACTTGTGCAGGAAATTTTTTATAAAGTTACAATTTTAAAGGTACTTCAAAAATACTGATTAAAATAAGGAAAATATCTTTTCGAAACAAATCCCAGCTGAAATCATTCTTTCAATTATCAATGTTTATAACAATTTATATAAAATGCGTATAACTTGTGCAGGAAATTCTTTATAAAGTTACAATTTTGAAGGCACTTTGAAAATACTGTTTAAAATAAGGGAAATAATGTTTTAAAAGAATTCCCAACTGGAATCATGGTTTAAATTATCAATGTTTATAACAATTCATGGAAAAGGCGTATAACTTGTGCAGGAAATTTTTTATAAAGTTACAATTTTAAAGGTACTTCAAAAATACTGATTAAAATAAGGAAAATATCTTTTCGAAACAAATCGCAGCTGAAATCATTCTTTCAATTATCAATGTTTATGAAAATTCAGGTAAAAGACGTATAACTTGTGCAGGAAATTGTTTATAAAGTTACAATTTTGAAGGCACTTCAAAAATACTGTTTGAAATAAGGAAAAGAATGTTTTTAAAAAATTCCCAACTAGATTCATGGTTTAAATTATCAATGTTTATGAAAATTCAGGTAAAAGACGTATAACTTGTGCAAGAAATTGTTTATAAAGTTACAATTTTAAAGGTACTTCAAAAATACTGATTAAAATAAGGAAAATATCTTTTCGAAACAAATCGCAGCTGAAATCATTCTTTCAATTATCAATGTTTATGAAAATTCAGGTAAAAGACGTATAACTTGTGCAGGAAATTGTTTATAAAGTTACAATTTTGAAGGCACTTCAAAAATACTGTTTGAAATAAGGAAAATAATTTTTAAAACAATTTGCGACTGGAATCATTGTATAAATTATCAATATTTATTACAATTCATATAAATGGCGTATAACTTGGGCAGGAAATTGTTTATAAAGTTACAATTTTAAAGGTACTTCAAAAATACTGATTAAAATAAGGAAAATATCTTTTCGAAATAATGCGCAGCTGGAATCATTCATTCAATTACCAATGTTTATAACAATTCATGGAAAAGGCGTATAACTTGTGCAGGAAATTTTTTATAAAGTCACAATTTTGAAGGCACTTTGAAAATACTGTTTAAAATAAGGGAAATAATGTTTTAAAAGAATTCCCAACTGGAATCATGGTTTAAATTATCAATGTTTATAACAATTCATGGAAAAGGCGTATAACTTGTGCAGGAAATTTTTTATAAAGTTACAATTTTAAAGGTACTTCAAAAATACTGATTAAAATAAGGAAAATATCTTTTCGAAACAAATCGCAGCTGAAATCATTCTTTCAATTATCAATGTTTATGAAAATTCAGGTAAAAGACGTATAACTTGTGCAGGAAATTGTTTATAAAGTTATAATTTTGAAGGCACTTCAAAAATACTGTTTAACATAAGGAAAATAATGTTTTAAAACAATTCCCAACTGGAATCATGGTTTAAATTATCAATGTTTATAACAATTCACGGAAAAGGCGTATAACTTGTGCAGGAAATTTTTTATAAAGTTCCAATTTTGAAGGTACTTCAAAAATACTGTTTAAAATAAGGAAAATATCTTTTCGAAACAAATCGCAGCTGAAATCATTCTTTCAATTATCAATGTTTATGAAAATTCAGGTAAAAGACGTATAACTTGTGCAAGAAATTGTTTATAAAGTTACAATTTTGAAGGCACTTCAAAAATACTGTTTAAAATAAGGGAAATAATGTTTTAAAAGAATTCCCAACTGGAATCATGGTTTAAATTATCAATGTTTATAACAATTCATGGAAAAGGCGTATAACTTGTGCAGGAAATTTTTTATAAAGTCACAATTTTAAAGGTACTTCAAAAATACTGATTAAAATAAGGAAAATATCTTTTCGAAACAAATCCCAGCTGAAATCATTCTTTCAATTATCAATGTTTATAACAATTTATATAAAATGCGTATAACTTGTGCAGGAAATTCTTTATAAAGTTACAATTTTGAAGGCACTTTGAAAATACTGTTTAAAATAAGGGAAATAATGTTTTAAAAGAATTCCCAACTGGAATCATGGTTTAAATTATCAATGTTTATAACAATTCATGGAAAAGGCGTATAACTTGTGCAGGAAATTCTTTATAAAGTTACAATTTTGAAAGCACTTTGAAAATACTGTTTAAAATAAGGGAAATAATGTTTTAAAAGAATTCCCAACTGGAATCATGGTTTAAATTATCAATGTTTATAACAATTCATGGAAAAGGCGTATAACTTGTGCAGGAAATTTTTTATAAAGTTATAATTTTGAAGGCACTTCAAAAATACTGTTTAACATAAGGAAAATAATGTTTTAAAAGAATTCCCAACTGGAATCATGGTTTAAATTATCAATGTTTATAACAATTCATGGAAAAGGCGTATAACTTGTGCAGGAAATTTTTTATAAAGTTATAATTTTGAAGGCACTTCAAAAATACTGTTTAACATAAGGAAAATAATGTTTTAAAAGAATTCCCAACTGGAATCATGGTTTAAATTATCAATGTTTATAACAATTCATGGAAAAGGCGTATAACTTGTGCAGGAAATTTTTTATAAAGTTACAATTTTAAAGGTACTTCAAAAATACTGATTAAAATAAGGAAAATATCTTTTCGAAACAAATCGCAGCTGAAATCATTCTTTCAATTATCAATGTTTATGAAAATTCAGGTAAAAGACGTATAACTTGTGCAGGAAATTGTTTATAAAGTTATAATTTTGAAGGCACTTCAAAAATACTGTTTAACATAAGGAAAATAATGTTTTAAAACAATTCCCAACTGGAATCATGGTTTAAATTATCAATGTTTATAACAATTCATGGAAAAGGCGTATAACTTGTGCAGGAAATTTTTTATAAAGTTACAATTTTAAAGGTACTTCAAAAATACTGATTAAAATAAGGAAAATATCTTTTCGAAACAAATCGCAGCTGAAATCATTCTTTCAATTATCAATGTTTATGAAAATTCAGGTAAAAGACGTATAACTTGTGCAGGAAATTGTTTATAAAGTTATAATTTTGAAGGCACTTCAAAAATACTGTTTAACATAAGGAAAATAATGTTTTAAAACAATTCCCAACTGGAATCATGGTTTAAATTATCAATGTTTATAACAATTCACGGAAAAGGCGTATAACTTGTGAAGGAAATTCTTTATAAAGTTACATTTTGAAGGCACTTCAAAAAGACTGTTTGAACTAAGGAAAATAATGTTTAAAACAATTTGCGACTGGAATCATTGTATAAATTATCAATATTTATTACAATTCATATAAATGGCGTATAACTTGTGCAGGAAATTGTTTATAAAGTCGGAATTATGAAGGCACTTCAAAAATACTGTTTAAAATAAGGAAAATAAAGTTTTAAAAAATTGGCGACTGGAATCAATGTTTAAATTATCAATATTTATAATAATTCATGTAAATGACGTATAACTTGTGCAGCAATTTGTTTATAAAGTCCGAATTTTGAAAGCACTTCAAAAATACTGTTTGAAATAAGGAAAATAATGTTTTAAAACAATTCCCAACTAGATTCATGGTTTAAATTATCAATGTTTATAACAATTCATGGAAAAGGCGTATAACTTGTGCAGGAAATTTTTTATAAAGTTACAATTTTAAAGGTACTTCAAAAATACTGATTAAAATAAGGAAAATATCTTTTCGAAACAAATCCCAGCTGAAATCATTCTTTCAATTATCAATGTTTATAACAATTTATATAAAATGCGTATAACTTGTGCAGGAAATTCTTTATAAAGTTACAATTTTGAAGGCACTTTGAAAATACTGTTTAAAATAAGGGAAATAATGTTTTAAAAGAATTCCCAACTGGAATCATGGTTTAAATTATCAATGTTTATAACAATTCATGGAAAAGGCGTATAACTTGTGCAGGAAATTCTTTATAAAGTTACAATTTTGAAAGCACTTTGAAAATACTGTTTAAAATAAGGGAAATAATGTTTTAAAAGAATTCCCAACTGGAATCATGGTTTAAATTATCAATGTTTATAACAATTCATGGAAAAGGCGTATAACTTGTGCAGGAAATTCTTTATAAAGTTACAATTTTGAAAGCACTTTGAAAATACTGTTTAAAATAAGGGAAATAATGTTTTAAAAGAATTCCCAACTGGAATCATGGTTTAAATTATCAATGTTTATAACAATTCATGGAAAAGGCGTATAACTTGTGCAGGAAATTTTTTATAAAGTTACAATTTTAAAGGTACTTCAAAAATACTGATTAAAATAAGGAAAATATCTTTTCGAAACAAATCGCAGCTGAAATCATTCTTTCAATTATCAATGTTTATGAAAATTCAGGTAAAAGACGTATAACTTGTGCAAGAAATTGTTTATAAAGTTATAATTTTGAAGGCACTTCAAAAATACTGTTTAACATAAGGAAAATAATGTTTTAAAACAATTCCCAACTGGAATCATGGTTTAAATTATCAATGTTTATAACAATTCACGGAAAAGGCGTATAACTTGTGCAGGAAATTGTTTATAAAGTTACAATTTTGAAGGTACTTCAAAAATACTGACTAAAATAAGGAAAATATCTTTTCGAAACAAATCGCAGCTGAAATCATTCTTTCAATTATCAATGTTTATGAAAATTCAGGTAAAAGACGTATAACTTGTGCAAGAAATTGTTTATAAAGTTATAATTTTGAAGGCACTTCAAAAATACTGTTTAACATAAGGAAAATAATGTTTTAAAACAATTCCCAACTGGAATCATGGTTTAAATTATCAATGTTTATAACAATTCACGGAAAAGGCGTATAACTTGTGAAGGAAATTCTTTATAAAGTTACATTTTGAAGGCACTTCAAAAAGACTGTTTGAACTAAGGAAAATAATGTTTAAAACAATTTGCGACTGGAATCATTGTATAAATTATCAATATTTATTACAATTCATATAAATGGCGTATAACTTGTGCAGGAAATTGTTTATAAAGTCGGAATTATGAAGGCACTTCAAAAATACTGTTTAAAATAAGGAAAATAAAGTTTTAAAAAATTGGCGACTGGAATCAATGTTTAAATTATCAATATTTATAATAATTCATGTAAATGACGTATAACTTGTGCAGCAATTTGTTTATAAAGTCCGAATTTTGAAAGCACTTCAAAAATACTGTTTGAAATAAGGTAAATAATTTTTTAAAACAATTCCCAACTAGATTCATGGTTTAAATTATCTATGTTTATAACAATTCATGGAAAAGACGTATAACTTGGGCAGGAAATTGTTTATAAAGTTACAATTTTGAAGGCACTTCAAAAATACTGTTTCAAATAAGGAAAATAATGTTTTAAAACAATTCCCAACTAGATTCATGGTTTAAATTATCAATGTTTATAACAATTCATGGAAAAGACGTATAACTTGGGCAGGAAATTGTTTATAAAGTCCGAATTTTGAAAGCACTTAAAAATACTGTTTGAAATAAGGTAAATAATTTTTTAAAACAATTCCCAACTAGATTCATGGTTTAAATTATCTATGTTTATAACAATTCATGGAAAAGACGTATAACTTGGGCAGGAAACTGTTTATAACGTTACAATTTTGAAGGCACTTCAACAATCTTCTTTGAAATAAGGAAAATAAAGTTTTAAACAATTCCCAACTGGAATCATGGTTTAAATTATCAATGTTTATAACAATTCATGGAAAAGGCGTATAACTTGTGCAGGAAATTTTTTATAAAGTTACAATTTTAAAGGTACTTCAAAAATACTGATTAAAATAAGGAAAATATCTTTTCGAAATAATTCGCAGCTGGAATCATTCATTCAATTACCAATGTTTATAACAATTCATGTAAAAGGCGCCTAACTTTTGCAGGAAATTGTTTATAAAGTCCGCATTTTGAAGGTACTTCAGAAATACTGTATGAAATAAGGAAAATAATGTATTTAAACCATTCCCAACTGGAATCATTCATTAAATTATCAATCTTTATAACAATACATGTAAAAGGCGTGTAATTTTTGCAGGAAATTGTTTATAAAGTTCAAATTTTGCAAAAACCCTTCAAAAATACTGATTAAAATAAGGAAAATATCTTTTCGAAACAATTCCCAACTGGAATCATGGTTTAAATTATCAATGTTTATTACAATTCATGTAAAATGCTTATAACTTGTGCAGGAAATTCTTTATAAAGTTACAATTATGGTAACTAAGTGGCTTAATCCCTAATGGTCTTATATTCTTCTATCAGAATGTGCATGGGTTACGTACTAAACTCAGTGATATAAGATCAAATATTCACTTATTGAGTCCTTCGCCAGATATTCTTGTACTTACTGAAACTTATTTATATTCGGAAATATCTGATAGTGAACTTGGCCTTACTGATTATACTATCTTTAGAAGAGACAGACACTTAGCGGGTAACAGTTCACCAGGTGGTGGTATTCTCATTGGCGTTAAGAAGAATATTCAAACTTTACGGTGTGAGGTGGATAATAATGGCGTTGAGGATTTGTTTATATTAATTCATACGAGGAATAGTAAATATTTAATTGGTGTGGCTTACATTCCACCACGGTCAGACATTGAGATTTATTCTAATCATATCTCGGATTTCAATGTCATAATGGAGAAGTATTCAGACTATTCGCCTATCATCTTTGGAGATTACAACCTACCAAGCACTACTTGGACATCGAACCGTTATCTAGTCGCGCAGTGTGAACATCAAGATCGACACATTCGTGAGTGTGCGAACTTGTTGGCTAATAATTTATCATTCTACGGTGTTCAACAACATTATCCGGCCAACTCTCTAAAGGGTTATACGTTGGACTTAGTTTTTACATCTGTGGAACGATTTTCCAACATACAGTCCTTGGATTTTCTTGTTGAGAGGGAAATTCATCACGATCCTGCATTTTTTGAAATAAGGCCCTCAATTACTGATACTCTTCAATTTAGCTCGGCTCAGTTGGATTATAGTGCGGCTGATTATTGCAAAATCAATGAATCGTTATCTGTGCTTGATTGGAACTCTATTTTTTATAATGATGATATTGAACTATGTGTTAAAAAATTTTATACGCATGTTACAGACTCTACTTGTAATTTTATACCGTTAAAGAGAGTGTTTTCTAGTTCGTATCCCGTTTGGTATACCAAAGAATTGAGAGACATAATAAAGCGGAAAAAGATTGTTCACAGTTTATGGCGTGATAGCGCTCAGACTAGTCAGTACTTAGAGTTTAAACATTTGCGTGCCCAATGTATACATCTTTCCAAAAGGTGCTACAAGGAATACATCTCAAACGTTGAGTCGAAATCTCTACATAATGTGAAAGCATTTTGGTCTTATATTAATATGTTAAAGAATAATAACAGTTATCCTCGTAACATGTTCTGGAAGGATCGCCTAGCATCTTCTAATCATAGCATAGTTTCTCTTTTCTCTGATTATTTTAGTATTAATAATATCACTTCGTCAACAACATCTGGTGTTGATCTTGATTTTGACATGCGGGATTCTTTAATTAAGGATATTATTGTAACTGATAATGATGTTCGTAAATCAGTATTAGCTCTTAAGGATAGTTATACTTTCGGTCCTGATAAATTACCTGCAATATTCATTAGGAAATGCGTAGATGTATTATCTAAACCCTTAACTTTACTATTTAATATGTCATTGAGAACTGGCATAATGCCCTGTGTTTGGAAACAATCTTATATTACACCGGTATTTAAAGGGGGTGATAATCGGGACATTTCTCATTACCGACCAATCTCTATTTTAGGTGTTATTTCGAAATTACTTGATGCTATAGTTGCGGAGAGAGTGGCAATTGCTCTTTACGACAAAATAATTTCTCAGCAACACGGTTTTGTCGGGGGAAGATCAACGGTGACAAATCTCTTAACCTACAGTAATTTTGTATCGTCTGCATTGGATAATATGATTCAGGTAGATACTATTTATCTTGATTTTGCTAAGGCATTTGACACAGTTGATCACGGTATTCTAGTAACTAAATTGAACTCACTAGGTATAAGTGGATCACTACTGAGATGGATCTCATCCTATCTTAGTGATCGCTGGCAAGCTGTTCGGGTTAAAGGATCTGTATCTCAATTTACACGTGTTACATCCGGTGTACCGCAAGGTTCGCACCTGGGACCTATCCTTTTTGTGTTGTTTATTAATGATATCAATCACTCAATTATATATTCACGGTTTCTAATTTACGCTGATGATGTTAAGATATTTGCAATGATTAAATCCCCAATTGATGCATCAAATTTGCAACGAGATTTGAACTCTATTTCTGTATGGGCTAGCACAAATCGTCTTAAATTAAATATTCCTAAATGTAAATCGATATCATATTGTAGGTGTACCTCTCCGATGGCATTTACTTATTTACTGGGTGATGAACCCATTCAGGCTGTCTTATCTATTAATGATTTGGGAGTGATTTTTGATCAGAGTTTCAAGTTTTCTGAACATATTCGTACAATAATCAGTAAATGTTACTCAATCTTAGGTTTTATAAAACGTTCTACTTCTGATTTCTCTTCTATTCCTGCAATCATAAATTTATATAAATCAATTGTTTTATCAATTTTAACTTATGGATCAGTTATTTGGCGCCCTTTTATTTCTAAAGATATTGATCAGCTTGAAAGGGTTCAACACAGGTTCTTGAGATATTTGTCGTATAAGTCAGGTACTCCTATGAGTTATATGAACCACGATTATTCTACGGTTGCTTCTAAATTTACAATACCATCAATTTATTCAATACATCATATTATTGATTTACTATTTGTCCGTAAAATTACTACGGGTATGATTAAATCTGAGCAAATATCTTCGTTGTTCTCTACTCGTTCTCAACCATATTCATTGCGTCGTTATCGGGATATTTGTGAAAATAATAGTAAATCTCGTTATGGATTTCACTCTAGTGTAGCTAGACTCAGGCGTGAATGGAACAGTGTTCCCGGCGATGTAAAAAACACTATTAGTTTTATATCTTTTCGATTTAAAGTGCGACGTTTATTATACACTTATTATTAAGTTTTTTATTCTTGTTTTAACATACGGTTCTCAATTACTCTATTACCAAATTTTTTGATTCTTTTCTTTGTTATTGAAATTGCGCTGATTATGTCAGAATATTTTTTGTACAAAGGTCTTATAGACCGTTTATTTCTTTAAATAAATAAATAAATAAATAAATTATGAAGGCTCTTGAAAAATACTGTTTGAAATAAGGAAAATAATGTTTTAAAACAATTGGCAACTGGAATAATGGTTCAAATTATCACTGTTTATACCAATTTATGTAAAAGGAGTGTAATTTTTGCAGGAAATTGTTTATAAAGTTCAAATTTTGCAAAAACCCTTCAAAAATACTGATTAAAATAAGGAAAATATCTTTTCGAAATAATTCGCAGCTGGAATCATTCATTCAATTACCAATGTTTATAACAATTCATGGAAAAGGCGTACAACTTGTGCAGGAAATTTTTTATAAAGTTAAAATTTTAAAGGTACTTCAAAAATACTGATTAAAATAAGGAAAATATCTTTTCGAAATAATTCGCAGCTGGAATCATTCATTCAATTACCAATGTTTATAACAATTCATGTAAAAGGCGCATAACTTTTGCAGGAAATTGTTTATAAAGTCCGCATTTTGAAGGTACTTCAGAAATACTGTATGAAATAAGGAAAATAATGTTTTTAAACCATTCCCAACTGGAATCATTCAATAAATTATCAATGTTTATAACAATACATGTAAAAGGAGTGTAATTTTTGCAGGAAATTGTTTATAAAGTTCAAATTTTGCAAAAACCCTTCAAAAATACTGATTAAAATAAGGAAAATATCTTTTCGAAACAATTCCCAACTGGAATCATGGTTTAAATTATCAATGTTTATTACAATTTATGTAAAATGCGTATAGCTTGTGCAGGAAATACTTTATAAAGTTACAATTATGAAGGCTATTGAAAAATACTGTTTGAAATAAGGAAAATAATGTTTTAAAACCATTGGCAACTGGAATAATGGTTCAAATTATCAAAGTTTATACCAATTTATGTAAAAGGAGTGTAATTTTTGCAGGAAATTGTTCATATAGTTCAAATTTTGCAAAAACCCTTCGAAAATACTGATTAAAATAAGGGAAAGATCTTTTCGAAACAATTCGTAGCTGGAATCATTATTTCAATTATCAATGTTTATAACAATTTATATAAATGGCGTATAACTTGTGCAGGAAATTGTTTATAAAGTTACAATTTTGAAGGCACTTCAAAAATATTGTTTGAAATAAGGAAAATAATGTTTAAAACAATTTGCGACTGGAATCATTGTATAAATTATCAATATTTATTACAATTCATATAAATGGCGTATAACTTGTGCAGGAAATTGTTTATAAAGTCGGAATTATGAAGGCACTTCAAAAATACTGTTTGAAATAAGGAAAATAAAGTTTTAAAAAATTGGCGACTGGAATCAATGTTTAAATTATCAATATTTATAACAATTCATGTAAATGACGTATAACTTATGCAGCAATTTGTTTATAAAGTCCGAATTTTGAAAGCACTTCATAAATACTGTTTGAAATAAGGAAAATAATGTTTTAAAACAATTCCCAACTGGAATCATGGTTTAAATTATCAATGTTTATTACAATTCATGTAAATGCGTATAGCTTGTGCAGGAAATTCTTTATAAAGTTACAATTATGAAGGCTCTTGAAAAATACTGTTTGAAATAAGGAAAATAATGTTTTAAAACAATTGGCAACTGGAATAATGGTTCAAATTATCAATGTTTATAACAATTCATGGAAAAGGCGTATAACTTGTGCAGGAAATTTTTTATAAAGTTACAATTTTAAAGGTACTTCAAAAATACTGATTAAAATAAGGAAAATATCTTTTCGAAATAATTCGCAGCTGGAATCATTCATTCAATTACCAATGTTTATAACAATTCATGTAAAAGGCGCATAACTTTTGCAGGAAATTGTTTATAAAGTCCGCATTTTGCAGGTACTTCAGAAATACTGTATGAAATAAGGAAAATAATGTTTTTAAAACATTCCCAACTGGAATCATTCATTAAAATATCAATGTTTATAACAATACATGTAAAAGGAGTGTAATTTTTGCAGGAGATTGTTTATAAAGTTCAAATTTTGCAAAAACCCTTCAAAAATACTGATTAAAATAAGGAAAATATCTTTTCGAAACAATTCCCAACTGGAATCATGGTTTAAATTATCAATGTTTATTACAATTCATGTAAATGCGTATAGCTTGTGCAGGAAATTATTTATAAAGATACAATTATGAAGGCTCTTGAAAAATACTGTTCGAAATAAGGAAAATAATGTTTTAAAACAATTGGCAACTGGAATAATGTTTCAAATTATCAATGTTTATACCAATTTATGTAAAAGGAGTGTAATTTTTTCAGGAAATTGTTTATATAGTTCAAATTTTGCAAAAACCCTTCAAAAATACTGATTAAAATAAGGGAAAGATCTTTTCGAAACAATTCGTATGTTACGTACCAGTCCTGAAAAGGACTTGTAGTAACAATAAGGTATGAGATACACTGAAGTTAACGTTTGAACTATTTATTCATATATAAACTATGTTACGCGGGTCGTACATAAGAATACATTCGAGTCGATGGTGGTAGGTTGCGCGGAACCGTTTTAGTCGCGGTCTTAGTCCGAGATTTTAGTGGACTTTGTCACGGATGGAAATTGACTGAATGGCCTATGGATTTCATCGACCAGGTAACCTCGGGAAAACGATAAGATTTCCCGAAGGTACGTGGCTGTAGCTCGTGATGGGCCGCTGGACTCGAAGGGAGCCTGATAAGACTTTCGTAAGAAGTCTGATAAAGCTCTCGTGTCTCGAGACCGGATGTGTATTCAGATATCGTCTATTCGTTTGATGCGTCGCTGTCGAAAGACAGCGGTGCATCGAACTAGATCGATTAAATATTTAATTAGGCGTTTATCGCCGAAAATATATACACGTGATGTTCCGAGTGCCGTAAGCGGAAATCCTCCAACAGCCCATCTCGGTATCTAAGGCTGAAGTTTACGGAGATCGTTGTTTGTCCGGAACAACTAAGATTACATTAAAATATAATAATCTACGTGCGCGGTGCCATAAGATATTAGAAGATGGCGCAGCCGCGTACGTAACACGCCCGGGGCCTAAAAAATCGACGTACCACCGTCGATCAACATAAAAATGAATCTATATAATACAAATCTTTGATTGAAACTTAAAAAAAATGACCCAACGCAACGCGTGTTAGTAATATGTATGTATACAAATATGTTACGGTCATCTTATACAATTGAAAGATCTTAATCCTAGGGTTAGTATTTTACAATATTGTGAGTACGCGTAGTATATGTATATGTATCCTGTACATCAAATAGCAGTAGTGGATATATATGTGTCTGTCGCGGGTGTAGTGTATTTATATATGCTAATTTCGTGTCTTGAAAGTCCTGCATACTTTTGGGCTAGGTATCCCACATCTGCTGGGCATGCCCTGGTTTATTGCAGGAGTGTCGCCGCATAGCAGACACGAGTCGATTGAGACTGGGTTCCGACATCCTGCATGACTATCAGTGGGACCATTTCGTTTTCGGACTTCGAGTCTGAGCCTGGCTTTGTCCGAGTGCAACAAACGCGACGCTGCCGAGGTGTTGGAACCTGAAAGTCTGAAACAATACTCTTTCCACAAATTAGTAGATGGAGAGACCCCCAAGGGAGGAATCTCCAGATTACAAAGGCTTTTACAATAAACAAGATTGAACCTGGTGTATATAGTGATTATCATAGTGGATAGTGTTAATAACGCGTTAAAAAAAATTGTATTCCAGATATTCCGATTAGTATGGGAACCACGCGAGGTAAAACGAACGATCCGCCCGTTCGATTCATTTTCTTCAAATACGCGGCCGATTGCCGTCGTAACCCCACGTATGCGCGAGGATGTAAAGGGTGAAATTCCCGAACCTAGGGATTCTTCACCAGAAGAACCAATCCCTGCCGCACTATCGCGGATTATGGAGACTCTCCGGTCGCGTCAGTCGAATCCAAATGAGTGAGTAGTGCTTATTTCTGTTACCCATTTTTGTCATTTTTTCCCTATTGTATTGACTTGACACTTCTTTCCGATTTTCCAGTAGGCGTCAGGTGTTCTATCGCTTACGAGATCGTCTAAGGGAACGAACCTCTCATCCTCTCGAATCCGGACCGTAAAAATTAATTATCCAGTATCGTGTCGACAGATTTCAAATATTTTATATATATAAAAATGTAGATTGATACTAATAATAATAAAATAATAATTTTAAAATGTTCGTTTTTCCGTAACATGTGTTTGTATGTGTGAGAGAGAGAAGAAAAATAAAATGAATGAACAAATGCAAATCACTGTTTGGCATCCTTTGAATTTTTAAAAGACGCGATTTCTCTCTTCAAATTTTTGTCATTATCAGAACGTCTACTCGGTAACGTTGATTTTTCGGATGCACGACCCCAAAGCCTATTGACGCTTCTTCGGCGTCATCCAGTTCGAGCCCGAATGTTTTCTCGCCGTGGATACTTGAATGCCATCCGAGATAAGCTCGACGTTCCATTCAACGTAATGGTTCAAAAATGAACAGATAGAATCCCCATAATGACTGGATGTAATTGAGAGCAGTAATTTGTGTTTGTTCAACTGATATTATATATTATTAAATTCATAGAAATTTGTACGAGTTAAATTTGTGTATTGATAAAAAAAAAATGTAAAATAATGCGAGATTGTGCCATCTTTTGTATAATTAAGTGTTGTGTAATTTCTCTTTACTCATCTCATTGTCTGTATCGTCCCAAGAATCTGAATCAGCTTGGTCCGGGTTGAAAAGTGGATCGAAGGCTTTTCTTAGTTTATCGACGTGGACTATCTTGCTACGTGTATTAATTTTGATTTTTATGTTTCGAGGTCCGAGGATTTCTAAGATTTCATACGGTCCCATATATTCGTCGTCAAATTTCCCTTTAGTCGGTTCCTTGATAACCCACACCATTTCGCCTATATGGAAATGTTTGACGTTTAGCTTCCGATCATAGTATCGTTTCGAACGATGTTTTGCTTGGCTTAAATTCATCGCCGCAAGCGTTTGAATTTCCTGTAGATTTTGTGTAAGATTCGCCAAGTAATCGTCGTAAGTGACCAGTTTTTCGCGCGATGGGAAACTCGTTGGAGTCCTTGCTTTCCTGCCGAAAATTAGTTCGAAAGGCGTGAATTTTGTACCTTCATGTTCACTTACGTTGTAAGAGAACATTGCATGTGGTAACCATTCGTCCCAATTCCGTCGATCAGTAACGATGGTTTTAAGGTATTCTTTCAGGACATGATGGCTGCGCTCGAGACTACCGTTGCTCTGTGGGTGATACGCGGTAGTTTTCGACTGCTTAATTCGGAAGAGTTTGGCGAACTCTTTCAGTACTTTGCCAATAAAATTCTTTCCTTGATCAGTTAGAATTTGAATTGGCGAACCATAAATGCAAATAAAATGGTCTGTGAAAGCCTTAGCGATTATGGGAGCGGTAATCTCGGGTAGCGGAATCGCGAGGGAGTACTTTGTTAACTGATCCTGCACTGTTAATACGTACCGATTCCCTCTTTCCGTCAAGTCTGTCGGTCCCCAAATATCAAGAGATACTTTGTCGAAAGAATATTTCGGTGTATCCGTTATAACCATGGGCAATCGCGTTTTCACTCTTTTTAGTTTTTTACCTTGGCAAATTTGACATCTTCTGATGTACTCCTGAATATCAGATCTCATGTTTCGCCAATACCACTCTTTGCAAATACGACGATAAGTTTTTCTAACGCCCTTATGCCCTCCTATCGTTGCGCCATGAAATTCGCGGATAATTTCCATGCGGTCTGTTGTAGGCGGAATTCGTATGTTATTTTCGCAAAAAACGATTTTCAATTTCTGGTTAGAAAATACGGAACGAAATTGTTCGTGAATATCGTTCCATCGTATTTTCGTGATGATGTCTTCGTCATGGCCGACCCTCAATTTTACGACTTTATCTTTCGTAATTTGAGTTTTTAAGTTTTTCAAGCATTGTATGATGGACATTTTCGATGGTACATCATCTGTTGTGCCCGCTATTATTAATCCGTAGATTTGTACATTTCCCCTTTTTGATGTTATTACGTTTCCTATTTTTAAATCCGTTTTTTCTATTTTCCCTGTACGTATGTACCGTCGTTCCCGTAAGGTTAAGACGATTTCGCTATTAAATTTCCCATCTGCGGTAGTAAAATACACAATATGTCCCGTTTCTTCGAATAAATGTTTTCTTGATATTTCTAATTTTAGTTTATCGCTCTCAAAATCTGTTGTGAAAGGTTCGTCAAGATTTAATTCTGTGTCAATACCACTTGTTTCGGTCGTTTCGGTCGTATCTGTTTGACCTACTTTTGCGATTTCAGGTGACCCGACGGGGAGATTAGTGTCCTGTTTGGGGTCTTTAAAATTTCGAACGTGCTGCTCTTCGGTTTGTGATTGTGTGTTTACGTCGGCCTGCACCTCTCCAGATGTAAACAAACCAGCTGAAGGGTCGGTGTCCTCGATCTCCATTTGACTTTCGACAGAGAAATACGGAGTGTAGTGAACATCTTCCAAGTGAAGATGATATATTTTCGAAATGTGAGGTGTTCCTATATGACAGTATTCCACGGATTTATCTGTATTATATCTATGGACGCAGAAATTTACCTTATAATGGAGCGAAAAAATTTTAAGGATGTTGTCATCACCATATTCGCACTCCCTATCGAGTATGATGTATGCGCGGATGGGCTCTGCGCAATTCTGGGCCTGATCGCTATTCTGCAGAATTCTTTTCAGGTCATAAAATGACATATCCCAGTTATGCAACTTGATCAACGAGTGGAAGAGGCAGTTTCCATCATTGACAATATTCACATCTCTTTCAAATTCCGTATATGGTTCGGCACATTCGTTTCCTATTTGATAATTCAACAGTGTGTTAGATATACCGTCGGTACTTGGATTAGTGTGCGTGTAAAGCTGCTCTATGTCCTTTCTTCTTTCTTCTTGGCTTCTCGGATCTTGCTGTTTCCTTTTTCTAACTGCCACACGCGGGCTTGTTTCGGGTGATGGTAAATGCTTTCGCTTTCTCGGCTTTACTTGGGGTTTTATATTTAATCTCGGAGTTGATAGTATTTCAACTGTGTCCATTTCATTTCCATTGGTCCTTGTATGGTGTCGTTGATCTTCTATATCCATTTGAATTTCTTCGTCCGTAGTCACATCGATATTTATGTCCTCCTTTCCTCTTAATGCGTTTTGATTGTGCGGTTCAGTATGGCATGTCGGTATCTGTGGTGTTTTTTCTGATATGTCGAGATTCCTATTAATTAATACGGCTTCATCGCTCCAAGATTCTGATTCCCAATAGTATTCAGAAAGTGAGTTTCTATTTAATATTTCACTGTCGGTATCAGACTCATCGTCAGGTGTAGAATACGCTTTATCAATCGCTATTTCATGGTTGTTATCATGGTTTGCGGGAGATAGTGTTGCATCGCCATCGATGCGTTGCTCTGTCTCTCGTTTTCCCATTGTTGTGTCCTCTTTCTTCTCGTTGAGAGGCACGGACGCTACCTGCTTTTTGGACGAGCCGTTTTCCGAAGGGATCGTACGCACTGCAGACGAGCCCTGTGTATCAGTTCTTAATATGTTTTCCTTTCGCTCGTCGTTTTCGTCCTTTTCTTTCGTCAAGTCCAGCGTACGATTTTCTTTCTCGCTCGCTTCGTCTGTGTCAAACCGTTCGTCTTCGTTCGTATCGCCTTCTCCCTCTTCTTTTCTCTCTTTACTTAACTCGATTGTATTTCCACGGGTTTTGTGTGTATTCGAGTCTTCTTGAGCGATTTTGGGAAAAAATGAGACCGTCGATGATGGCAACAAGCGCGATGACGGGAGTCTTGTTGTAAATTTAAAATCAATGGTTGGATAATTCGAACCTAGATAATGTTGAGGGTTTGTTAAGTTAGAATTTCTGTGCGGAAGCGGTCGTAGACGGTAGTCATCAATACGCGTGTTCGTGTAGCGTCGGTTTCTTGGCCATGAAAATTCCTTATCATCGATCCTACGTCCTTGTTTATATTTTCCTATCCTTTTTTTCTTCTTTCTGCGACGCTCTGATGCTTCTCCTCTCCTTTTTTTCTTTACTCCATTTTCTATGCGTTTGCGTATTTGTTTATCCTTACCTATCGCATATCGCTCAATCTTATTGTTCCCCGATAGTACATGATTTGCTGGTGCAAATCTAAATGGAGATTTAGGCCGGACCTCCTCGTTCAAAACGGGAGCTATAAATGGAGTTTTAGGATACGGGACATGGATCGATGTTGTTTCGGGCATAGGCTTGAACACTTTACCCGATCGCGTTTGTCCTGTTGTCGTCGCGATTTTCAGGTAATCGGGAATCTCCAGTAGTTTCTCGGCTTCTGAAATGTATTTTTTCCGAGTTATTTTGACATTCCCCGAAGTTTCCTTTTTTGTATGTTGTGTTGCCTGTATTTCCGAGACGTTATCTTCGACATCTCCGTTTGTATCCGAATCTTCCGTTCTAGCGGCTATTGTTTTTCTTGCAATAGGCCGTCCGTTGGAAGAACTTATCTCCATATTGGACCCTAAATGTATTGGATGATATGGGCGATTTCTCTCCTGCGACTTTTTTGTTTTCTGGAGCGGTCTGCATTTTGCAACCGAATTTTTTGACTCTTGTTTTCCACTCATTTTCTCAAGCGTAGTTACATTTACTCTTGCCAATGTCCTTGATTGTGAATTTGTTATGTAAATGTCGTTTTTCATTTTCTTTACTATAAGCATTTTAAATTTCTCGTTTTTCTCCTTAATTTCGATTTCTTTTTCGTTTTCGTCATAATCGACGGGTCGACTCCCATCCGCCGGGTTACGCGACAATGCATCGGCATTAACGTGCCTTTTTCCTTTTTTGTACATAATAGTATATTCGTAATCTTCGAGCTTAATATAAAACCTATGCAGACGACGTGTCAGGACTTTCATTGATTTAGAATAAGTAAGGGGTTCGTGATCTGTAATTAACACGAACTTCCGTCCATATAAGTACGGATGAAATTGCTCCACGGCGTAAACTGCGGCGAGCATTTCTTTCTCTGAAGTCGTATAACGCTCTTCAGCCCCTTTCAAGCCTCGCGATGCATAAGCTACGGGCCTATCTTCTCCTAATTTGCCTTGAGAAAGTATCGCTCCAAGAGCGAAACCTGACGCATCGGTCGATACAATAAATGGTTCCTCGAAATTTGGGAGTTGTAGTACCGGGCCTTCGCATAATTTAATTTTTAGCGTTTCAAATGCCTCGATTTGATCCTCCCCCCAAATAAACGGCTGCGAACTACGAAGCAGTACAACTAGAGGATGTGCAATTTTCGAAAAATTTTCTATAAAGCATCGGTAATATCCCGCTAGACCGAGAAACTGCTTAATATTTTTTCGATTTTTCGGTACCGCGAAATTCATCACGGCTTCTACCTTCTTAGGATGGGGTTTGACGCAACCGTTTCCGACGATATGCCCTAGATAAATGGCTTCCTTACATAAAAATCTGCATTTTTCAGGTTCGAGAGTAAGATTTGCTTTGCTTAAACGCTCCATTAACCGCTCGAATTTTATCTTGTGTTCTTTCAAGTTTTTTGCATAGATCACGATGTCATCGAGATATACAAGTAATTCAATTCCTTGGAGTCCCGATAACACGAGATCCATTAAGCGTTGGAAGTCACTGGGCCCATTTTTAATACCCATGGGCATTCGAATATATTCATAATGCCCGTGTGGAGTCGAAAAGGCAGTTTTATGGGCGTCTCGATCATCCATTGGGATTTGATGAAATCCTGATTTCAGATCGAGAGTCGTGAAGTACTCCGATTGACCCAATTGATCGAGTATTTCCGTGACGTTGGGGATAGGATAAACATCGCCTATTGTCTTTTCGTGTAGATCACGAAAATCGATAACCAACCTCCATTTTTTAATCCCATCTGGTCCAGTTTTCTTTGGAACGATCCATGCTGGTGAATCGTATGGAGAGGTCGAGTGTCGAATTATCCCAGCTTTTAGTTGCTCGGCAACTTGTTTTTGCAGTTCTTCCTTAATTGCTGGAGGTTGCCGATACCGTTTTGCTCGGGTGGGTACGTCGTCCTTCGTATGAATTCGGTGCGAGAATACCGTGGTGCACCCCAACGATTCTCCCGGCAAGTGAAATCTTTCGGGACTTTCTGATATCAATTTCACAACGTGATCGCGCTCTTCGTTGTTTAGATGCTGTAAATCTATTAATTTTAAGACCTTTTGAGCTCTCTCATTCTTCTTTGCGGTGTATGCCCTCACGTTCTTGGCATTATCATCGTAGGTATTTAAAAATGGCAGTTTCGCGATTTCGTCGTATTCATACGCATTCCCAGACGGTATAATATCGCACTCCTCTAATTCGATTTCCGGAATTTTAACGGTAACTTCTTCTTCGTGCGTATTTATTATATAAAGGTGTGTATATCCATTATGGTTTTTAACTAACGCATTCCCGAAATATATTCCGTAGCCAAGGTTGATCTTCGGAACATAGCCTATCTTTATACCGGTTTTTATTTTGACGCGAATGACCTTTCTGCATCTGGGTGGGAGTGTTAGAGTCTCATCATCCATGAACGGGATGGTAAAGCTCCCAAATTGCAAACAACCGTGCCTATAATCGATATTAACGGCGTGTGACCGGAAGAACGGATCTCCTAAAATTCCGTCTTCGGAGATCGGAAATTCGTCGCGTACCACTTGCATTTCGACCGGTATATCGTCAAAGTTAATTTTGACCGAACCCACCGTTCTTCTTACCCCATCGCCTATGCCACTCAAGTCGTATGTGGTTTTTACGTCGACCGTCGCATTTCTTCGTAGGCAACTGAGTTTAATCAAGTTAATCTCAGCGCCTGAGTCAACCAAAAACTTGTTCGACTTGCTGTAAAAATCCTCACTTTGGATTTCTACTCTCGGGCACCGAACGAGCTCACTAACCCCAAGACGGATTGCGGCTGGTCGGCTGACACCTGTCGGACTCGACGACCTTTCTCTTGGGCGCTCGACGATCCTAGGGTACGTCGAGCGCCTTCTAAGTTTAAATCCTCGTTGCGTGGAAGGCGAGAATATTCCTGTATATTATTTTTACGACTGTCATTGGCGAAAGGTCTATCATTCTGGCGTCGCTGCATACTTTCGGGTCGCCTATCTGGGTTATTGTTACGCGAATAATTTTCGTGCGACTGTCTCCTAACATCTCTGTAAAAATTTTCGCGACTGTTAGGGTTCTCGTAACGATGTTCGTGACGGGGATCTCCAAAATTTCTCAAATTTTCATTTCGACGTGGGTTCTCGAATCGCCGCGAATCTTCGTAATGACGCGGATCGTCATATCGGCGTGAACCGTCTAATCGAGGCGAATTATCGTACCTTCGCGAATTACCATATCGCGGCGTGATATTCGGTTTGATATCCTGAGCCCGCTGAAATGAAAAACATCTTTCCCTGGTGTGCCCTATTCTACCGCAGTGATCGCACTTTGTTTCATTGTAGCGTTTTATATTGCATTCTTCTTCTACATGCCCGTCTTTTTGACAGTAATTACAGCGGGAATCTCTGTCAATGTTTGAATTCATTATATGCGCGGATGCATGCCGAATTATATTACTGGACGAGGCGGACTGTCGTTCCGCGGCCTCGTCTTTCGCACCGAACAAAAAAGTGAATTTTCGCGCCGCGTCTATTCCTTCCTGCAATGTTTTTACAGGCGTATGCATTAGCCGCGATTCCATCATTCCTTTAGCCTCGAGAATGAATCGCTGCAATGCGGCCGAATCAGCGTTTTCAATTAAGTACTTTTTTATTTCATTGCCTAGCTCGGAGTCGCTTTCGACTGTACTTGTCAAACGACTAACCGCCTGAGCGAGGCGACCCCCGAAATTTAGAAATGTTTCGCCTGTCCTCTGAGTCATGCTATTTATTTCTCCTAAAATATTCGCGGGATTTTCGGTGCGACCAAATGATTTTCTTAGATCCGCTAAGAAAGCATCGATAGTGTCGTATGATGATGTACGAGGTCCGAAATGGCTTGCTTCGCCGGACAGTTTTGTCCGTAGAAGAAGCAAGAAAGGTCGAGCATCTTCGGGGCTCAATATCGCGAACGCATCGCGTACAGCTCTTTCGAACGTTCGAAATCGCTCAAATTGGCCGTCGAACGAGGGAATGATGCCTAACGCCTCATTAATAAGGGATGGTCTCACGGTCACTGATAGTGGAAAGTTTGCTGACGAGCTTTCCGAGTTGATTTTTATATTTTTTGACATTTTCGCGGTTACCGTGCAAAGAAAAATACTATTTAAACACTATATGTGGGTGTACTTTGATTCAATCCAATTTATTTCTTTGTTATTTTATTTTATTTTCTTTTTATTATTATATGTATATATATTTTTATGTTTATGTCAAATATTAAAACAATCGGAAATAAAGACACAATATATATAAAAAAAATATAGCGTTTGATGAAGAAGGTGGAAATTTTAACTATCTATATGTGATTTAAAAAAGAGTCACTTACCCTGTGGTTTGAGTGATGATCGCGATCACTCCCAAGATTATTATGGAGAAGTTCATTTCCTCTGGTAAGTACAGGATGTCACTTTTGTTCACTGTTTTTTTTTACTGCACTCGCGTGGATATAAAATACCCCTCGGTAACGTGAGGGAGTTCGTAAAACAACGCGTAAAGGGAATAGGCACCCCACGCGATCACTTCCGTCGACAAAGGAAAAAATCGCGCGCGAAGCTTCACCGCTGCCACCAATTTATGTTACGTACCAGTCCTGAAAAGGACTTGTAGTAACAATAAGGTATGAGATACACTGAAGTTAACGTTTGAACTATTTATTCATATATAAACTATGTTACGCGGGTCGTACATAAGAATACATTCGAGTCGATGGTGGTAGGTTGCGCGGAACCGTTTTAGTCGCGGTCTTAGTCCGAGATTTTAGTGGACTTTGTCACGGATGGAAATTGACTGAATGGCCTATGGATTTCATCGACCAGGTAACCTCGGGAAAACGATAAGATTTCCCGAAGGTACGTGGCTGTAGCTCGTGATGGGCCGCTGGACTCGAAGGGAGCCTGATAAGACTTTCGTAAGAAGTCTGATAAAGCTCTCGTGTCTCGAGACCGGATGTGTATTCAGATATCGTCTATTCGTTTGATGCGTCGCTGTCGAAAGACAGCGGTGCATCGAACTAGATCGATTAAATATTTAATTAGGCGTTTATCGCCGAAAATATATACACGTGATGTTCCGAGTGCCGTAAGCGGAAATCCTCCAACAGCCCATCTCGGTATCTAAGGCTGAAGTTTACGGAGATCGTTGTTTGTCCGGAACAACTAAGATTACATTAAAATATAATAATCTACGTGCGCGGTGCCATAAGATATTAGAAGATGGCGCAGCCGCGTACGTAACACGTAGCTGGAATCATTATTTCAATTATCAATGTTTATAACAATTTATATAAATGGCGTATAGCTTGTTCAGGAAATTGTTTATAAAGTTCCAATTTTGATGGCTCTTCAAAAAGATTGTTTGAAATAAAAAACTTAATGTTTTAAAACAATTTGCAACTGAAATTGAACAATTTTGAAACAGTAAACTAAAATTAAGTTCGATATATCGTAAAACACCAGGGTGAACGAGGATTGGGTGGTCAAATAAATCAACACAACACAATTTGTCTCGCGGTAAAATTACACACTTGCCTAGGCATAAAAACTCTTACGGAACAAAGAGAAAAGCCCGGGCAAGCGGATACTTTATTGAAAATTAGAAAATCGTTAACAACGCAACAAATCTCACACCCATACACACCGAAGAGAGCTCTCTTACCACACACTGACGCAATCACCAAGCAACTTGTCCTTTTCTGACGCAACCGGTCTACTTGTCCTTGCCGCACATGGGCTGGGTGCACCTGAAGTCCAACGTCGCGGGTTCGCCTCGACGTCTCGAAGGGACCGACACCCGGACAACGAGCGGTACACGTAGTCCGCCGCGTGTAGATGCAGCCCTTGGATATGGCACTCGGAAGACTCCCGCGAGGTACCCAAGTTTCTCACTCTATAGCAATTGCGCACAATGCAGCCCGTCAAAACATCCTTGTTCACACGGGAAGGAAGCCACACCACAATGACAGCGCGAGCCGCACGATGCGATCTCTCGAACGAACACACGAAATTTTAAATTAGGTATTGATGGCGGTGGTGGCTTTTTGAAGATTTGCCTATCAATTCTGGCCGATGACAGTAACAATTTTGCAAATGACCATGAATCTAAACGTTCTAAATTTATTGAAGGTATTGCTGCTAAAAGATTTAAAGATTCCGGAGTTAAAAAATTGTTTATTTTAGCTATAGCTCCGAATGCGCAAGAGAATTACGAAAACATTTCACAGTTGTGGTCGGCTTTAAACATTGGTTCTTTCAACGGCACAATTGCAACAGATCTTAAGTTAGCAAATATTTTGCGTGGGCTCATGTCACACAGCAGTTTCTGTCCTTGCACTTATTGTGATGCAGAAAAAGACAAACTCGATACTTGTGGCAATTACAGAACTATAGGAAATACGACAGAAAATTACAAAAACTGGATTCAAGCCGGAGCTATAAAAGAGAACGCAAAATATTTTAAAAATTGCGTAAATCGTCCATTATTTAATGCTGAAAGCGACACAACTTTTCTAGAACTTATTCCGCCACCAGAATTGCATTTGATGCTTGGCGTTGTAAACTCTTTGTTTACACACATGTTAAGAGATTACGAAGAAGAATCTTTAACATGGGCAAAATCTTGCAATGCCCATCGGGAAATTACTCACGGTGGTCCTGCCTTTAAAGGAAATTCATGCAAAAAACTGCTGGATAATGTAGATACTTTGCGAGCCAATAAAAATATTGGAGTAATAAAATTTGTACGAGTTTTCGATGATTTTAAAAAGGTAGTTACTGCATGCTTTGGAAATGAACTAAAATCAAATTATAAAAGTTGCATATCAACTTTCAAAAGGAGCTATTTGGATTTAAATATCTCCGTTACGCCAAAAATCCATATAGTATTTTATCATGTCGAACAGTTTTGTGAATTGAAGAAAACTGGTCTTGGATACTATAGCGAGCAAGCTATTGAATCTGTACACTTCGATTTTAAATCAATTTGGGATAAATATAAAGTGTCAAAATCTCATTCTGATTATTCCAATAAACTTTTACAAGCTACGTGTACCTACAACAGCAAGCATATTTAACTAGTTGTGCGGTTGACCTCAGCAGTATAGTTTATTCGCCATTAATTTGTATATAATTTGTATTTAATCTATATCTAATTTAATACATAAGTTCATTACAGTACTAATTGAAATATTTGTGTATTATTTCCTTACCATACCCCACGGGTGTCCGAAAAAAATTAAAAAACTTGTATAACATATATTTGGCCATTGTTTCTTGTTCGATAATTAATTTTGCTGTACGTTCATGTATTCTGATAATTTGATATTTAAAACAAGCATTTTCTTGAATAAAAAGCCTTTCTATATTTAGTTAAATTGTCTGTTTTGTCCGCCACATTGGATCTGCCATTTTGAATTTCGAAATTCTGAGTTTAGATTCGTAAACAGCGACCTTAAAAACAAACGAATACAAAGTTTCGTTTATTTTTAGTAATATTTTAGATTTTTGTCCGCCATATTGGATCCGCCATTTTGAATATCGAAATTCTGAGTTTAGATTCGTAATCAGCGACCTTAAAAACAAGCGAATACAAAGTTTCGTTTATTTTTAGTAATATTTTAGATTTTTGTCCGCCATATTGGATCCGCCATTTTGAATTTCGAAATTCTGAGTTTAGATTCGTAAACAGCGACCTTAAAAACAACCGAATACAAAGTTTCGTTTATTTTTAGTAATATTTTAGATTTTTGTCCGCCATATTGGATCCGCCATTTTGAATATCGAAATTCTGAGTTTAGATTCGTAATCAGCGACCTTAAAAACAAGCGAATACAAAGTTTCGTTTATTTTTAGTAATATTTTAGATTTTTGTCCGCCATATTGGATCCGCCATTTTGAATTTCGAAATTCTGAGTTTAGATTCGTAAACAGCGACCTTAAAAACAACCGAATACAAAGTTTCGTTTATTTTTAGTAATATTTTAGATTTTTGTCCGCCATATTGGATCCGCCATTTTGAATTTCGAAATTCTGAGTTTAGATTCGTAACCAGCGACCTTAAAAAAGTACGAATACAAAGTTTCGTTTATTTTTAGTAATATTTTAGATTTTGGACCGCCATGTTGGATCCGCCATTTTGAATATCGAAATTCTGAGTGCAGATTCGTAATCAGCGACCTTAAAAACAAGCGAATACAAAGTTTCGTTTATTTTTAGTAATATTTTAGATTTTTGTCCGCCATATTGGATCCGCCATTTTGAATTTCGAAATTCTGAGTTTAGATTCGTAAACAGCGACCTTAAAAACAACCGAATACAAAGTTTCGTTTATTTTTAGTAATATTTTAGATTTTTGTCCGCCATATTGGATCCGCCATTTCGAATTTCGAAATTCTGAGTTTAGTTTCGTAACCAGCGACCTTAAAAAAGTACGAATACAAAGTTTCGTTTATTTTTAGTAATATTTTAGATTTTGGACCGCCATATTGGATCCGCCATTTTGAAATTCGAAATTTTGAGTTCAGATTCGTAATCAGCGACCTTAAAAACATGCGAATACAAAGTTTTGTTCATTTTTATTAATATTTTAGATTTTTGTCCGCCATATTAGATCCGCCATTTTGAATTTCGAAATTCTGAGTTTAAATTCGTAATTGAGTGACCTCAAAAACCCTTGTATATTTATTTTTAAATATTGAGTTAATAAAATAAAATTTGTAATGAGCAGTTATTAAAAACGGCTTATTCGATGATTTTCTTTTTTGCTAGAAAAACTTGTACACATAACGCACTTTTAATTCCAGAAGGAATATTTCAAGTTATATCACCTTGAGGTTGAGACGGATTCAGGCACACCGTGGTGCAGGAAATTCTTTATAAAGTTAAAATTTTTAAGGCACTTCAAAAATACAGTTTGAAAAAAAGAAAATAATGTTTTAAAACTAATCCCAACTGGAATCATTCATTAAATTATCAATGTTTATAACAATACATATAAAAGGCGTATAACTTGACCAGGAAAATGTTTATAAAGTTATAATTTTGAAGGAAATTCAAAAATACTGTTTGAAATGAGGAAAATAATGTTTTCACGAATTCGCTACTGGAATCTTTGTTTAAATTATCAATATCTATAGCAATTCACGTAAATGGCGTATAACATGTGCAGGAAATTGTTTGAAAAGTTACAATTTTGAAGGCACTTCAAAAATACTGTTTGAAATAAGGAAAATAATGTTTTAAACAATTAGCGACTGGAATCAATGTTTAAATTATCAATATTTATAACAATTCATGTAAATAGCGTATAACTTGTGCAGCAATTTGTTTATAAAGTCCGCATTTTGAAGGCATTGCAAAAATACTGTCAGAAATGAGGAAAATAGTGTTTTAAAACAATTCCCAAGTGGAATCATGGTTTAAATTATCAATGTTTATAACAATTCGAGGAAAAATGCGTATAACTTGTGCAGGAAATTGTTTATAAAGTTACAATTCTGAAGGTACTTCAAAAATACCGATTAAATAAGGAATATATCTTTTCGAAATAATTCGCTGCTGGAATCATTCCTTAATTTATCAATATTTATAACAACTCATGTAAAAGGCGTATAACTTGTGCAGGAAATTATTTTTAAAGTTCCAATTTTGAAGGCTTTTCAAAAAGACTGTTTGAAAAAAGAAACATAATGTTTTAGAACAATTTGCAACTGGAATCATTTTTTAAATTATCAATGTTTATTACAATTCATGCAAAATGCCTATAACTTGTGCAGGAAATTGTTTATAAAGTTATAATTTTGAAGGCACTTCAAAAATACTGTTTGAAATAAGGAAAATAATGTTTTAAACAGTTCGCAACTTGAATGATGGTTTAAAATTATTTATGTTTATAATAATTCATGTACAAGGCGTATAATTGTGCAGGAAATTGTTTATAAAGTTCCAATTTCTTATGCTCTTGAAAAATACTGTTTGAAATAAGGAAAATAATGTTTTCAATAATGTTTTGAAGGCACTTCAAAAATACAGTTTGAAATAAGGAAAATAATGTTTTAAAACTAATCCCAACTGGAATCATTCATTAAATTATCAATGTTTATAACAATACATATAAAAGGCGTATAACTTGAGCAGGAAAATGTTTATAAAGTTACAATTTTGAAGGCACTTCAAAAATACTGTTTGAAATAAGGAAAATAATGTTTTAAATAATTCGCAACTAGAATAATGGCTCAAATTATCAATGTTTATACCAATTTATGTAAAAGGAGTGTAATTTTTGCAGGATATTGTTTATAAAGTGACAATTTTGAAGGCACTTCAAAAATACTGTTTGAAATGAGGAAAATAATGTTTTAAAGAATTCGCGACTGGAATCATTGTTTAAATTATCAATATCTATAGCAAATCACGTAAATGGCGTATAACCTGTGCAGGAAATTGTTTGAAAAGTTACAATTTTGAAGGCACTTCAAAAATACTGTTTGAAATAAGGAAAATAATGTTTTAAATAATTCGCAACTAGAATAATGGCTCAAATTATCAATGTTTATACCAATTTATGTAAAAGGAGTGTAATTTTTGCAGGAAATTGTTTATAAAGTGACAATTTTGAAGGCACTTCAAAAATACTGTTTGAAATATGGAAAATAATATTTTAAATAATTCGCAACTAGAATAATGGTTCAAATTATCAATGTTTATACCAATTTATGTAAAAGGAGTGTAATTTTTGCAGGAAATTGATTATGAATTTCAAATTTTGAAGGCACTTCAAAAATACTGTTAGAAATAAGGAAAAGATGTTTTAAAACAATTCCCAACGGGACTCATGGTTTAAATTATCAATGTTTATAACAAATCATGGAAAAGGCGTATAACTTGTGCATGAAATTGTTTGTAAAGTTCCAAATTTGAAGGCTATTCAAAAAGACTGTTTGAAATAAGAAACATAATGTTTTTTAAACAATTTGCAACTGGAATCATTTTTTAAATTATCAATGTTTATTACAATTCATGTAAAATGCGTATAACTTGTGCAGGAAATTCTTTATAAAGTTACAATGTCGAAGGTACTTCAAAAATACTGTTTGAAATAAGGAAAATAATGTTTTAAATAATTTGCAACTAGAATAATGCTTCAAATTATTAATTTTTATACCAATTTATGTAAAAGGAGTGTAATTTTTGGAGGAAATTGATTATAAATTTCAAATTTTGAAGGCACTTCAAAAATACTGTTAGAAATAAGGAAAAGATGTTTTAAAACAATTCCCAACGGGACTCATGGTTTAAATTATCAATGTTTATAACAAATCATGGAAAAGACGTATAACTTGAGCAGGAAATTGTTTATAAAGTTATAATTTTGAAGTCACTTCGAAAATACTGTTTGAAATAAGGAAAATAATGTTTTAAAGAATTCACGACTGGAATCATTGTTTAAATTATCAATATCTATAGCAATTCACGTAAATGGCGTATAACATGTGCAGGAAATTGTTTGAAAAGTTACAATTTTGAAGGCACTTCAAAAATACTGTTTGAAATAAGGAAAATAATGTTTTAAATAATTCGCAACTAGAATAATGGCTCAAATTATCAATGTTTATACCAATTTATGTAAAAGGAGTGTAATTTTTGCAGGAAATTGTTTATAAAGTGACAATTTTGAAGGCACTTCAAAAATACTGTTTGAAATATGGAAAATAATATTTTAAATAATTCGCAACTAGAATAATGGTTCAAATTATCAATGTTTATACCAATTTATGTAAAAGGAGTGTAATTTTTGCAGGAAATTGATTATGAATTTCAAATTTTGAAGGCACTTCAAAAATACTGTTAGAAATAAGGAAAAGATGTTTTAAAACAATTCCCAACGGGACTCATGGTTTAAATTATCAATGTTTATAACAAATCATGGAAAAGGCGTATAACTTGTGCATGAAATTGTTTGTAAAGTTCCAAATTTGAAGGCTATTCAAAAAGACTGTTTGAAATAAGAAACATAATGTTTTTTAAACAATTTGCAACTGGAATCATTTTTTAAATTATCAATGTTTATTACAATTCATGTAAAATGCGTATAACTTGTGCAGGAAATTCTTTATAAAGTTACAATGTCGAAGGTACTTCAAAAATACTGTTTGAAATAAGGAAAATAATGTTTTAAATAATTTGCAACTAGAATAATGCTTCAAATTATTAATTTTTATACCAATTTATGTAAAAGGAGTGTAATTTTTGCAGGAAATTGATTATAAATTTCAAATTTTGAAGGCACTTCAAAAATACTGTTAGAAATAAGGAAAAGATGTTTTAAAACAATTCCCAACGGGACTCATGGTTTAAATTATCAATGTTTATAACAAATCATGGAAAAGACGTATAACTTGAGCAGGAAATTGTTTATAAAGTTATAATTTTGAAGTCACTTCGAAAATACTGTTTGAAATAAGGAAAATAATGTTTTAAAGAATTCACGACTGGAATCATTGTTTAAATTATCAATATCTATAGCAATTCACGTAAATGGCGTATAACATGTGCAGGAAATTGTTTGAATAGTTACAATTTTGGAGGCACTTCAAACATACTGTTTGAAATAAGGAAAATAATGTTTTGAACAATTAGCGACTGGAATCAATGTTTAAATTATCAATATTTATAACAATACATGTAAATGGCGTTTAACTTGTGCAGCAATTTGTTTATAAAGTCCGCATTTTGAAGGAATTGCAAAAATAGTGTTTGAAATGAGGAAAATAGTGTTTTAAAACAATTCCCAAATTGAATCATGGTTTAAATTATCAATGTTTATAACAATTCGTGGAAAAATGCGTGTAACTTGTGCAGGAAATAGTTTATAAAGTTACAATTGTGAAGGTACTCTAAAAATACTGACTAAAATAAGGAAAATATCTTTTCGAAACAAATCGCAGCTGGAATCATTCTTTCAATTATCAATGTTTATAACAAATCATGGAAAACACGTATAACTTGTGCAGGAAATTGTTTATAAAGTTATGATTTTTAAGGCCCTTCAAAAATACAGTTTGAAATAAGGAAAATAATGTTTTAAAACAAATCCCAACTGGAATCATTCATTAAATTATCAATGTTTATAACAATACATGTAAAAGGCGTATAACTTGAGCAGGAAATCTTTTATAAAGTTACAATTTTGATGGCTCTTCAAAAATACTGTTTGAGATAAGGAAAATAATGTTTTAAAGAATTCACGACTGGAATCATTGTTTAAATTATCAATATCTATAGCAATTCACGTAAATGGCGTATAACTTGTGCCGGAAATTGCTTATAAAGTCCGAATTTTGAAGGCACCAAAAATACAGTTTGAAATAAGGAAAATAATGTTTTGAATAATTAGCGACTGGAATCAATGTTTAAATTATCAATATTTATAACAATTCATGTAAATGGCGTATAACTTGTGCAGCAATTTGTTTATAAAGTCCGCATTTTGAAGGAATTGCAAAAATAGTGTTTGAAATGAGGAAAATAGTGTTTTAAAACAATTCCCAAATTGAATCATGGTTTAAATTATCAATGTTTATAACAATTCGTGGAAAAATGCGTGTAACTTGTGCAGGAAATTGATTATAATGTTACGATTCTGAAGGTACTTCAAAAATACCGATTAAAATAAGGAATATATCTTTTCGAAACAATTCGCTGCTGGAATCATTCCTTAATTTATCAATATTTATTACAACTCATGTAAAAGGCGTATAACTTGTGCATGAAATTGTTTGTAAAGTTCCAAATTTGAATGCTATTCAAAAAGACTGTTTGAAATAAGAAACATAATGTTTTAAAACAATTTGCAACTGGAATCATTGTTTAGATTATCAATGTTTATTAGAATTCCTATAAAATGCGTATAACTTGTGCAGGAAATTCTTTATAAAGTTACAATTTCGAAGGTACTTCAAAAATACTGTTTGAAATAAGGAAAATAATGTTTTAAATAATTTGCAACTAGAATAATGGTTCAAATTATTAATGTTTATACCAATTTATGTAAAAGGAGTGTAATTTTTGCAGGAAATTGATTATAAATTTTAAATTTTGAAGGCACTTCAAAAATACTGTTAGAAATAAGGAAAAGATGTTTTAAAACAATTCCCAACTGGAATCATGGTTTAAATTATCAATGTTTATAACAAATCATGGAAAAGGCGTATAACTTGTGCAGGAAATTGTTTATAAAGTTACAATTTTGACGGCACTTCAAAAATACTGTTTGAAATAAGAAAAATAATGTTTAAAATAATTCGCGACTGGAATCATTGTTTAAATTATCAAGGTTTATTACTATTCATGTAAAATGCGTATAACTTGTGCAGGAAATTATTTATATAGTTACAATTTTGACGGCACTTCAAAAATACTGTTTGAAATAAGAAAAATAAAGTTTAAAATAATTCGCGACTGGAATCATTTTTTCAATTATCAAAGTTTATTACTATTCATGTAAAAGGCGTATAAGTTGTGCGGGAAATTGTTTATAAATTTACAATATTAAAGGAACTTCAAAAATACTGTTTGAAATAAGGAAAATACTGTTTTAAACAATTCGCAACTGGAATCATGGTTTAAATTATCAATGTTTATAACAATAAATGGAAAAGGCGTATAACTTGTGCAGGAAATTCTTTATAAAGTTATAATTTTGAAGGCTCTTCAAAAATACTGTTTGAAATAAGGAAAATATTGTTTTAAACAATTCGCGTCTGGATTCAATGTTTAAATTATCAATATTTATAACACTTCATGTAAATGGCGTATAACTTGTGCAGCAATTTGTTTATAAAGTCCGAACCACCTTTGGAAAAACACATGTAATTTCTAAGAATATTACATAATATGTTTGGACCTATATCTCGTAAAGATGGTATACGAGTTGGAACGCGTCTAAAATCCATTAATCATTCCCATCTTTGGGAAAACACGTGTACCTTCGACATCTGGCGCTCGGTTTTCCCACCACTCATTCGAAGCGTGCTTGAATAGCGCCGGGGAGGTCGGCATCGAAAATGCATTCATGGTTACCCCTCCTCTCAAACTAATTTCTTTACATTTCCACTTATGGGATTATATTCTACAATGCGATCATGTAAAATTAAACAATAAGCAGAAGTGTTTGCAGGAAAATTTTCCTTTGATTCAAATTCGAGTCGAACTTCGACAGGTGCATGTTTTAAAGCTTCATTCTGCTTAGAGCAATCAATAATGATTAATGGAGCTTTCTCTAAAAATATTGATTTATTCAATATAGGTTTACCAGTAACATTTTTATTATAGTAACTGGTTTGAAAATTGATATACATATCATATAATAAAGAAAATTGATTATTTGCAATATCAAGGTTTAAATTACCATACGTATAATATTTTGAATTCAAAAATACTTTAACATTACTAATGTTGCAGTGATCAAACAGACTTGCATTTCTCGCCTTGTCATTTTTTCTAGCCGTTTGGAATCCAATAATAATATATCGTGGCTTTTCTAGTTGTGTCGCTGTTTTCACAGACCACACGTGGGATGATGCTACCGGCAATAGAGGATATTCATAAAGTTCCCATGTACGGAAACTTAAATATATGCAAGGATCTTTTTCAATGAAACGCAGCAGATGTGTCTTTTCCCTATCAGCCAACGTGACATATGGAACTAACCATTCTATTTTATTCATCTCAATTTTATAATTTTCGTCCACGTTTTGTGTAACTGCATTATCATCATGTTTAGATCTTGTTAAAACAAGTTCATGCTTTGCGTTTACAATTATCTTACGATAATCTTCAGCAAATCCGTGAACTATACTCAGAGGCATGATCACGTCAAAATAACCATTATCATTTGTTATCTTTAGATTTGAACTAGATATCCAACCTGCATTGATTAAAACGGGTTCATGATTTGGTGTGTAAGAAGGATACCCCTTCATCAAGCTAGTACTACCAACATTTCTATTTCGATCAATTTCAACTCCATTCAACTCATACCGCGCCTCATCAAATGAATGACAGATTGCGTTACATGTTAGATTAGTATTATTTGCTTTAGTTCCATCGGTTTTGGTCAACCTTCCACTAACATGTATCAAACTTTTACATGGTAAAATACATAAATCTTGATGTTGCACAACAATACGAATTTCATCATTTTTGCCAAATGAGCTTGTATTCTAAGATTGATGTGCATGCAGCTCGTAATGAGCGACAGATTCGTCGAAAGCGACTGGGTTTTGAATGCTGAGTATTGGATCCTCCATTATTGTTATTGTGATAACGTGCGATAAGCAAGCAAATACAACAACGGCAATGGCATTTTTAATTATTCACTGTCTGATATTGTGGTGATGATGCAACTGGAGTCCCAAGCTTTTCAGAAATAGAACGTTTCGACGTGTTAACGCCTTGCGAATTTGATGACGACTGATATGTTTTGCCCATGATGGTTTATTATTATAGTAACTATTAAGGGTCTGACCATTGTACATAATACCCATTGTTACGTAGATTTAAGATGTAGTCGTATTGTAATTGTTTCACCACGAAAAATTCACCAATTCACCATTCTGATCAACAATACGCAATTGAATATGATCTATTAATCTGACGACAACAGGTAAGTAAATGACATGATTCAGCACTTGCACTCTACGCGAAGTGCATTAACTTTAATTATGGTTACTGGCAAATCTGAAATGTGCACCTTGTTTGCTTCCAAAATTCGTCTATTGAAACCCAATGTTCGCCCAATCGAATCGATTGGTGTAAAATCAATGTCTTGATTAGACCTGATTTCACTGCGTAAGGTATTATTATTGGGTTTTATATCTAGTGTAATATCACTATACTCTGATAGCTTGCTTCTAATATATTCTGCTATATCCTCAATTTCATAGCTCCCGATCAGCACAGTAATTTGATAGTTACCAATGTGAAATTTATTACACTGATTATCATAACATTTTATGCAATATATTTATACAACTGATGCTTGTTTGGACATAAATTTAGACGATGCAAGCGGTCCAGGGACACATTGGGTAGCATATCGGAAACGTGGCTCTAAAGTCGTTTATTTTGACAGCTTTGGAAACCTCACCCCACCTGCTGAGTTGGGAAAATATCTCGGTGTAGGTAGCATTATGTATAACCGTGAAAAATTTCAGGACTATAGCACTTTTGATTGTGGACATTTATGTCTCAAATTTTTATGCAATCAGCTGTTTTGTCCAAACAAGTATCAGTTGTATAAATATATTGCATAAAATGTTATGATAATTAGTGTAATTTGAACAATCAGTATGAATGATACTTTTACGTTGACGCTCTCGGGACAGTCTTCAGTATTGGAAGCGCAATACTTTCCTCCTATTGAACTTTCACCGCAGAAGAATTATGCATTGGGCTTAATTGAACTTTTAACGTTTAATTCAATCCCAAATGTTGACGTTAATAATAAATTTCACATTGGTAACCATCAAATTACTGCGCCGATCGGGAGCTATGAAATTGAGGATATAGCAGAATATATTAGAAGCAAGCTATCAGAGTATAGTGATATTACACTAGATATAAAACCCAATAATAATACCTTACGCAGTGAAATCAGGTCTAATCAAGACATTGATTTTACACCAATCGATTCGATTGGGCGAACATTGGGTTTCAATAGACGAATTTTGGAAGCAAACAAGGTGCACATTTCAGATTTGCCAGTAACCATAATTAAAGTTAATGCACTTCGCGTAGAGTGCAATATAACTGCAGGCGCTTACATTAATAACAGTAGAGCGCATACGATTCATGAAATTTTTCGTACCGTGGCGCCCGGGTATAAGATTGTGGAAGTGCTGAATCATGTCATTTACTTACCTGTGGTCGTCAGATTAATAGATCATATTCAATTGCGTATTGTTGATCAGAATGGTGAATTGGTGAATTTTCGTGGTGAAACAATTACAATACGACTACATCTTAAATCTACGTAACAATGGGTATTATGTACAATGGTCAGACCCTTAATAGTTACTATAATAATAAACCATCATGGGCAAAACATATCAGTCGTCATCAAATTCGCAAGGCGTTAACATGTCGAAACGTTCTATTTCTGAAAAGCTTGGGACTCAAGTTGCATCATCACCACAATATCAGACAGTGAATAATAAAAAATGTCATTGCCGTTGTTGTATTTGCTTGCTTATCGCACGTTATCACAATAACAATAATGGAGGATCCAATACTCAGCATTCAAAACCCAGTCGCTTTCGAAGAATCTGTCGCTCATTACGAGCTGCATGCACATCAATCTTACAATACAAGCTCATTTGGCAAAAATGATGAAATTCGTATTGTTGTGCAACATCAAGATTTATGTATTTTACCATGTAAAAGTTTGATACATGTTAGTGGAAGGTTGACCAAAACCGATGGAACTAAAGCAAATAATACTAATCTAACATGTAACGCAATCTGTCATTCATTTGATGAGGCGCGGTATGAGTTGAATGGAGTTGAAATTGATCGAAATAGAAATGTTGGTAGTACTAGCTTGATGAAGGGGTATCCTTCTTACACACCAAATCATGAACCCGTTTTAATCAATGCAGGTTGGATATCTAGTTCAAATCTAAAGATAACAAATGATAATGGTTATTTTGACGTGATCATGCCTCTGAGTATGATTCTCGGATTTGCTGAAGATTATCGTAAGATAATTGTAAACGCAAAGCATGAACTTGTTTTAACAAGATCTAAACATGATGATAATGCAGTTATACAAAACGTGGACGAAAATTATAAAATTGAGATGAATAAAATAGAATGGTTAGTTCCATATGTCACGTTGGCTGATAGGGAAAAGATACATCTGCTGCGTTTCATTGTAAAAGATCCTTGCATATATTTAAGTTTCCGTACATGGGAACTTTATGAATATCCTCTATTGCCGGTAGCATCATCCCACGTGCGGTCTGTGAAAACAGCGACACAACCAGAAAAGCCACGATATATTATTATTGGATTCCAAACGGCTAGAAAAAATGACAAGGCGAGGAATGCAAGTCTGTTTGATCACTGCAACATTAGTAATGTTAAAGTATTTTTGAATTCAAAATATTATACGTATGGTAATTTAAACCTTGATATTGCAAATAATCAATTTTCTTTATTATATGATATGTATATCAATTTTCAAACCAGTTACTATAATAAAAATGTTACTGGTAAACCTATATTGAATAAATCAATATTTTTAGAGAAAGCTCCATTAATCATTATTGATTGCTCTAAGCAGAATGAAGCTTTAAAACATGCACCTGTCGAAGTTCGACTCGAATTTGAATCAAAGGAAAATTTTCCTGCAAACACTTCTGCTTATTGTTTAATTTTACATGATCGCATTGTAGAATATAATCCCATAAGTGGAAATGTAAAGAAATTGGTTTGAGAGGAGGGGTAACCATTATTGCGCATGCGTCAATTAATGAATAAAACGCGGTTATACTTTATTCAGTAGTGAATCAGTTTCATACGAAATGGAATACATTGTAGACGTGCAGGGATTCCGCGGGCCTGGTAATCGGTTCATACCGAAGGAAATGTCTATAATAAATATTATCGACAGTGAAATTGTGACTTATGTGTTTAAACCACCATATCAATGGGTGTGGTTACCTATACACTATAAGAGAGTCAATAACTGGTTGATGAATAATTATCAGGGTTTACCATGGCAATCTGGCGACGTACCATTTGACGCTATAAACGAAACTTTGGAGGATATCGTTAAATGTGCTAGCAAAATTTATGTAAAAGGAGTCGATAAAAAATGTTGGTTGGAGGAAATATTAAACGCAGAAAATGTTATCAATCTCGACATTTTGGACTGCCCATCTCTAGCAAAACTGAAGCAGCAGCAGCAATATCAATTGTCGGAGAAGTGTGAAAATCATACGATTAACGGAACATGCGCTAAAGAAAATGTAAAAATACTTAAGAATTGGGTATTGGAAAATCTATGTGAACAACCTGCATCTCCACAACGTTCATTAAGGATTTATTACGAAGTAAAACGACTCGCATTGATGGAAACAAAAGATATTGAATGTTTGCCGATTGATTTCATTTGCATGTTTGCTGATCGGCAAATTGAAGAAGCATGGGCTTGCTTAACCACCTGCTATGCAAAGGCATCCTGATATACGTGAATGTCGTCGATGTTATAAACATTTCGAATCAAGCTATGATACGATAGATGGTCCACCACCTATGATTAAAGACTGCATCAATTGTCAAGTTAAAAGCGATGCATTAGTTGATGATAATGAAAATATGAATTTCATGTGATTGCTATTGTATATTGTTATGTATGAATATGAGAAATAAAAGAATAAATAACATTTATTAAAAACATCTTCTGTATTTTCTTCATCTTCCTTCCTGCATGATATTGTACAAAAAAGAAAATGGGTTATTTAAATGGTCATATTTAACAAAGGGGTCGATGATTAACGTAATGATTAATGGATTTTAGACGCGTTCCAACTCGTATACCATCCTTACGAGATATAGGTCCCAACATATTATGTAATATTCTTAGAAATTGCATGTTTTTCCCAAAAATGGGAATGATTAATGGATTTTAGATGCGTTCCTACTCGTATGCCATCTTTACGAGATATAGGTCCCAACATATCATGTAATATTCTTAGAAATTACATGTGTTTTTCCAAGGGTGGTCGGCGCCGATGCCGACCTCCCCGGCGCTATTCAAGCACGCTTCGAATGAGTGGTGGGAAAACCGAGCGCCAGATGTCGAAGGTACACGTGTTTTCCCAAAGATGGGAATGATTAATGGATTTTAGACGCGTTCCAACTCGTATACCATCTTTACGAGATATAGGTCCAAAAATATTATGTAATATTCTTAGAAATTACATGTGTTTTTCCAAAGGTGGTCGACGCCGATGCCGACCTCCCCGGCGCTATTCAAGCACGCTTCGAATGAGTGGTGGGAAAACCAACCGCCAGGCCCGAGCGCCAGAAGTCGAAGGTACACGTGTTTTCCCAAAGATGGGAATGATTAATGGATTTTAAACGCGTTCCAACTCGTATACCATCCATGTATTTCGAGGGGGGAGAGGTAGCATGACAATAATTATTCGCGCAATCAAATCGCGATATCAATTCGCGGTTTTAATTCGCGGTCTTAATTCGCAATCTTGATTCGCGAGTCATCTCGCGAGGTACCCCTCGCGATCCACCGAAACCGCGAGTGGCGTAGAACTGTCATATCCCCTCTACTATTCATGTCAAATGCGTATAACTTGTGCAGGAAATTCTTTATAAAGTTACAATTTTGAAGGCTCTTGAAAAATACAGTTTGAAATAAGAAAAATAATGTTTAAAACAATTCGCGACTGGAATCATTGTATAAATTAACAATGTTTATTACAATTTATATAAATGGCATATAACTTGTGCAGGAAATTGTTTCTAAAGTTCCAATTTTGAAGGCTCTTCAAAAAGACTCTTTGAAATGAGGAAAATAATGTTTTAAAACAATTCGCTGCTGGAATCATTCTTTAATTTATCAATATTTATAACAACTCTAGTAAAAGGCGTATAACTTGTGCATGAAATTGTTTGTAAAGTTCCACTTTTGAAGGCTCTTCAAAAATACTGTTTGAAATAATGAAAATAATGTTTTAAAACAATTCCCAACTGGAATCATGGTTTAAATTATCAATAATTATAACAATTCATGGAAAAGGCGTATAACTTGTGCAGGAAATTGTTTATAAAGTTCCAATTTTGAAGGCTCTCCAAAAATACTGTTAGAAATAAGGAAAATAAGGTTTAAAATATTTCGCGACTGGAATCATTGTTTAAACTATCAATGTTTATAATAATTTATGTAAAAGGCGTATAATTGTGCAGGAAATTATTTATAAGGTTACAATTTTGAAGGCACTTCAAAAATACTGTTTGAAATAAGGAAAATAATGTTTTAAACAATTCGCGACAGGAATCATTGTTTAAATAATCAATATTTATAACAATTCATGCAAATGGCGTATAACTTGTGCAGCAATTTGTTTATAAAGTCCGAATTTTGAAGGCTCTTCAAAAATACTGTTTGAAATAAGGAAAATAATGTTTTAAAACAATTCCCAACTGGAATCATTGTTTAAATTATGAATGTTTATAATAATTCATGTAAAAGAAGTGTAACTTGTGCACGAAATTGTTTATAAGGTTGAAATTTTGAAGGCACTTAAAAAATACTATTTGAAATAGGAAACTTAATGTTTCAAAACAATTTGCAACTGGAATCATTGTTTAAATTATCAATGTTTATTACAATTCATGTAAAATTCGTATAACTTGTGCAGGAAATTCTTTATATAGTCACTTTAAAAATACCGTTTGAAATAAGGAAAATAATGTTTAAAACAATTTGCGACTTGAATCATCTTTTAAATTATTAATATGTATTACAATTCATGTAAATAGCGTATAACTTGTGCACGAAATTGTTTATAAAGTTCCAATTTTAAAGGCTCTTCAAAAATACTGTTTGAAATAAGGAAAATAATGTTTTAAAACAATTCCCAACTGGAATCATTGTTTCAATTATGAATGTTTATAATAATTCATGTAAAAGGCGTATAACTTGTGCAGGCAATTGTTTATAAAGGTACAATTTTGAAGGCACTTCATAAATACTTTTTGAGATAAGGAAAATAATGTTTTAAAACAATTGCCAACTGGAGTTATGGTTTAAATTATCAATGTTTATAACAGTTTATGTAAATGGCCTCTAACTTGTGCAGGAAATTGTTTATAAGGTTACAATTTTGAAATCACTTAAAAAATACTGATTGAAATAAGAAATTTAATGTTTTAAAACAATTTTCAACTGGAATCATTGTTTAAATTATCAATGTTTATTACAATTCATGTAAAATAAGTATTTATTTATTTATTTATTCACTTTGGCTTGAGGAGTTCACCTCTCTGGCCAACCAACTAAGTAGATACATAGATAATACTAGGATTTAGTGATATACATTTCTTGTAAATAAGCATATAACAGCATGTAACTGAACTAGTAACTTATACGTTGAGGAATGCGGAAATAACAAATTTCGGTAGATTCAGAAATTAAATATAGTTCAAACATTAACTACTGTTTTCTATGATATTAATTACATAATTTCCTAAACTTAACAACTAATATAAAATAAAGCCGTATACATTTAAATTTCGGTAGATTAAATTGATTTAAACTAAAATAGAGACGAGTCCAGTGCCCTCCGAATCCAATTTAAGGAGCAGTCGGAAAAATTTAGATTTGAACGCATTGGTGCTCGAGCACTCTTTAATTGATTTGGGCAAAGCATTCCATAGCCTTGATGATATAATAAGAAAGGAACACGAGAATGTAGTCGTTCGATGGATCGGGATAATAAGATCATTTGACGTGGGACGTGGTAGGTTTCTTATTGAATTATTACGCATAAGTTATTGCGATCGAAGATATGATGGAAACCCTGTGCGGAGCAAGTTAAATAAAATTACCCCAATAAAGTAAAGCCTCGGAGATGCTGCAGTTAACCATCCTAATTTCAGTCAATAAGGAGTAATGTGAACATCCTTTCTAAGCCCAAAAATTAAGCTGATTGCGGCATTCAGCAGGCGTTCAACCTTTATTTTCCGGAAAACAGTGATGTCGTTATATAC
>JAQOWT010000062.1:0-70233 GCA_030407085.1 Trichopria drosophilae | reverse complement strand
CGTAGAACTTGGAGCAAAGGTTTTTTCACTATTTCCTCTTGCCATCCACGCGCTCTATGGCTCAAAAAACAATATTCTTTGCTGTGTTGTAATACATGTAATAAATAAATACATTTGTAATGCTTTTCATAAAAATAAAGGTTAAAACAACTATACTACATCTGTTTGACGTTTGTTCGTTTCCGCACTTTATCATGGTAGAAATACATAAGGTACAGCAATGTTGGGATTAGCGCGGAGGAGATAACCAATATGAACCCATCTGAAAATTCACGTTTAATGATAAGCGTTACTTAAGGTTGCTTAAAACGTACGATGAGCGTCATTAGGGCGTTTCAAAGGCTTTCCGGACGCTTAAGTAACGCTTAAAGGTAACGCTTCATTTTCACCAGGGAGGGCACCCTAAGGGCCAAGTCCCGTAGAGCACCGATTCTCTGTCGAAATCGAATTTTGTACTTGAAAATTACAAAATGTTTAGTTTATATTTGAATATACGCTACCGCGTTATTCGCATTACTATATACTGTCCTGAAAATTGCATTTTTCTTACTTTCTAACCTTAAAGTTGTAAAATATAACGTTATCTTTCTTACACATTCCAATATGAAATAGACACATATTTTCTAATATGTCTAATAAATGTAAAACTTTCTAACCTCAAAATCGTAACATGTATCATTTTCCTTAAAATTGCAATATAAAATAGACAAATATTGTCTAAGAAAAATGTCTAATAACTGTCCAATAAAATCTTACATTTTTGTCTATAAATTGTCTAGTTTTATTGCCCATTATTTGTACATTTAACAAGAATATTATAACATAATTACAATAAATGTCTAATAAATGGCTAAATTTCTACCAGGGTCATTAAACAAAGTTTATCTGAAAAATAAAATAATACGTGTGCCTTTATTTTTAATGGAGAATAACACATTTTAGGGACCGCTAATTCTAGAACTTGAAGTTAGTTGGCCTGCATTATTTGAAATGGATTCCGTCTAATATTAATTAACTTTTTAAATTTTAGCTTAACTTTTATAACCTTTTAATTACGTACTACCTGATCCTGATAAGTGGCAAATGTGTTCACAAAAAAGTTAGTGAACATTTCACTCATTCAAATTTAGAGAATTAATGACCTAAAGAGATCGGCCAAACAATGCATTTTATGGACATTATTAATATCATATAACAATTTGGGACTACTCTTAAAATGTATGATTTTAATCAACATGGTAATACATATATTATCAACAGAGGAAGTGTGTAACATAAATAGTTAGTGATAGCTTTTAAATAAAATGCTATAATTTTATTGCAGTAGTGTTTATATTTACCCATAGTTCCTCGCCTTCCCCTCTCGTCTCGTTATATTTACCAAAAGAGGGGCATATTCGGTCGCCTTACGTACATGACGTCACAGTTTCCTGATTCACAGCCCGCAATTAAAAGAGAGAGCCGACAAGCAAATATGCTTGGACGTAAATATAGCAAGACGCATATACACTCGACTATATTCAATTCATGGAACACAACTTTAAATGTTTGATCTTGATAACATACGAGAAATTTTCAAATTTGAATCAGTTATCATCCGCAATTTTAAGGAATGTTATTATCACCTAACTTAGAATTAGTTGTTAACGAGACCAAATCTTCTTTCACAAAAGTCAAATTGATCTTAAATAACTTTGCGGATCAAGGTGAAAATGGTTTACCGATTCCAATCGAGAATCCTTTATTGATTCACACACACATATCACAGATACAATTATTAGGAAAAAAGTGAGCTAGAAAATTCTAAGTAAGGTTCCGTAACACAAGAACAAGTTAATTGTAATCTTAAATTTGCGACCGCGAGCGAAATGAACAGAAGCGACTGAATTCAAAAAGTACAGACGAGTTCACTTATCAAAAGCAGAACGCAACTATCTTTAAAACGAATAATGATCACGTGATATTTTGGATCATTACAATATTTATCCATGAACATGAACATCCCGCTCGCCTCGGTTAATATTAAACGAAATAGAAAATTTTAACAATATAAAGGTAATATAACTCTAATTTATTAAATAAAGATAATTATTTAACTTTGCTGGATTGGTGAAAATTGTGTACGCGACAGTTTTCGCCGTCTTTAAATCGCACACACGCACAAACATTACGAATAACACGAGCTAACTATTTATAGAAGTTCGTAACAAAACTTAATCGCCGATTTTATGTTGGCACTTTCATGGTGCCATGTGCGTTAACGCAGAGTCAAATTTGCGCCCGCTTGTTCATTAAGATAAGACTAAGCAAGGAGTTCGTAAAATCAGTAAAGGCTACAATCTTTTTAGTGAATTTAATCACGGCAGATCGCCGAATAGAAGATGGAGGAATAAATTCACGTTCCTTACATGAACTACACGAATATAAGGCTGCTATATTGGTGACAAAGTTTGCTCGCCTTAATTTACCTTATCACTATTGACAAGTGATTATTTAACAAATATAGAAAACTAAAGTATAATCCAGACTAATTCTAAAGACAGCTCGTGTTTCATGCATATAAAAACAGAGACGTAAATTTACGCGCATGTTGGCCGCGTCCAGAAAATCGCACAATGCCTGTACATGCCTTAGAATGCGTTTTAGAGCTTCTTAAATCTAGCCGGTAAATCCGCCATTCTTTGTGCCATATACGCGATACCTAACATAAATTACAATGATGTATATAGATTATATTTCCTTACTCTAATAATAAAAAAGTTCTTTTGAGCGTGCGCATTGTAAGAGTGTTCTCCATGGAGTGACAATTTGTGTATCGTTTGATGATCAGTGTAAGAAAGTGATTCCCTAAGATAATTGGATACTCAATGTGAATTGAATTTCCAAGTCTACCTTTCCCGAATCTACCTACATCGATGAAGGTTCGAGATGTGGCTTGAACGCAAGGTTTACCATCACCGAACTGAATTCTGTTGAGAAGTAATCGCAAAATTTTAATGAAGTTTTCGAGCATCTAAAAACAAAATAATGCACTGTAAAAAATGACAATTTGATCTCTAAAAATGAGCAGTAACTCGCATAATCTAGTCAGAATTTGGACAAGTTCCAATTTATGTATTACAAACTACTACCTTCTCACTGCAGAATCAGGATCTTCTTTATAAGGACGGCCATGATCTTCTTTTCAGAAAAATGGTAGACCACCATAGATCGCATAAAATCTATGAAACAAGAAGCATAATCAGAGGATTACATTACGTAACGATTGATTTATTTCGGATGTCTATGACGACACGATTGCTACAAAATTTTCCCGAGATACAAGAAGATATCCATGTTTAATTACCTGACCGAATCAAACTAAAATTCAAGAGATTTAATTGGAGGGAAGCAATGGTGTACTAAAGCAATTGGAGAAGTAATCGTGCTATTTTTTAATAAAAGTGAAAATACATACTGAGATATAAGCACATACTTGATCATCAAAAAAGAGTATAACTCGATAATTTTTTATCATCGAGAATTGGAGGCAATCAAGAGTAATTCTACAAATTTTTCCTCCTGCAGCAAGTTCAGGCTTTAATTTTGAAAAGTTCCAGTCAACATAGATGTAAACAACAATGGATCTAGATAAAAAAAGCAAAGAGTTGAAAACGCAGGGATTTACTTGATTGAGCAAAACAATCACTGTATTGGACACAATAACCAGAATCTCCTCCCGAAGCCATGGCGCAAGGACTTGATCTGAAGGTTTTCAAACTACTACCTAACCTGCGAGCAATCGGCTAACTCCAATCCAGATTGATGACAACCAATGCTAAACGTAAATTACACGTGAAAATATTTTATATCGAAGTATACTAGCGCAGATAGATGATCCAAAAGTTTTCCATCGAACCAAAATATGAGAGTGGACCCCCCAATATACTGAACTGTCCCGTACAAATTTTTCGGCATCTAATCAGAGCAACAAAGCGATAACTCCACCGAACAAAATTGCCATATTATTTTGCTAATAAAAAGCAAAATATTTCTTTTGATTTGAAGTATAAAATCATTTTTACACCAATATATGCTTATTCTTTCAATTTCCATCTGGCTATATCTTGTAATAAATTTAGCTTCAGGGCCACACGGATAAAATAGCTCCAAGAATCTGCATCCACCTTAATTCACAATTCAGTCATCATAAATTGCAACTACGTAGCCAAGAAAAGCAGTGGTAAAATTTTAGTTTTTTTGTTCGCATATATCCTTTTGATCACTGCTTTAATTGCCATTTCTCTTACTGCAATAATTTTTGAACCGTAAATCGGTACTGTTATGTGGTGTATCACAAAAATAAAGTCATGAAGCTAGCCTCACAAATTTTCATTACACGCGTCTTAATGCAGTCCGAACAAGGTGATCGGTTTTAGTCTTGACTGCTGTGGCGTTTGCTGGCCCTCATGTCGCCACTCGACATAACGATATTAATTAGTTCATGGTGCATATTCACATAGAATAACTAAAAAAAATGAAAAAAAAAAAAAAGTAAAAAAAAAAAAAAAAAAAAAAAAAAGAAAAAAAAAAAAAAAAACAAAAAAAAAAAAAACAACAAATTCAAAAAAAAAAAAAAAAGCTAAAAAAAAAATGTATCAAATGAAAAATCCAAATGAGCAAACAAAATGAACTGAATAAATGCTAAGCACAACACATTGCAATAAAGTCAAAAGCGAAACGTAAACAATTCGAACGTAAACAAAATGTTCATAGCGTTATCACGAGGAACCAAGTGTTCCGTAATTTCCAATTTCTGTAATAAAGAAGAGTCATGTGACGAGGACGCGATAATGGCTTCCCAGCGTCCCTCTCGTCTCCAAACCTAATGCCATTCAATGAACGAGAACGAAGATTTTATTTATTATTATTTTGTTTTAGCACGATGCCAGAGGGCCAGAGGATTAAATTTTTAAAGTAATATCCGCACAAATGACGACAGTTCAATATCGAATTTTATTCGTTATTGTGCACACGCGTTTGGTAGAAATGTGTGTTTTTTCAATTTTCAGATTAAACACAATTTTCACACACTTATCCGGCTCGAAGGACCATGTTAACGAGACCAAATCTTCTTTCACAAAAGTCAGGATTGATCTTAAATAACTTTGTTGGGGAGTGCTCTTTTTCTTTTGAGGTTAAATGACTTTATGTCTTTTTATATTTTGGTCGTGATTCGTTTGATAAATAAATTTGAACTTGTCATGTTCAATCTCAACGTCACTTGTAAAGTATGAATGACTCGCAAGTGCTTTAGTAATGCCAAATTTGACACCGATCATTCCTGTTATCGCTTCTAATTGATTGTATGACTAGCGTCCATGTTGTATTGATCGCGAATTTGTTTAATGTTTCATTTACTGGACATGCATTCCGTCGATCATCAGCGACAATACTCGCAGATTCTGGTGCAAACAGCACGACATTAAAACGATTAAGGGGGGGGGTGGAAATCAACCAACACCACCGAATCACACCTTCAAGATTCAATAAACAACAAAAGAAAAATTGGAAAACAAATAACTGATGCAATTGAGAGTGGTGAGCATAGCGTTCCAAATAAAAAAAAAAATCATGCAGCAATGATAATCGCAAAAAATGATCTAGAAAAGAAAAATCAGTTTGAAGAAAAGGAAAATTTCAATTATGTAATAATGTTATATCTTTTATTTTCCTTATTACTTTCGCTTTCAAATGGTATCGGGTTTCATTCGTTAAATTGTTTGATGATTATATTGAGGCAATATTTATACAAAATTGATTATATAATTTTCGTGTGTATGTAACGCAACGCAATAACAAAATTGTCTATTTACAAAAAATAATAACAATAAAATTTAATAATAATATATTTTTCAACAAATAACAAGAATAATAATGTATTGTTTATGTTTAAATGTAAGAAATAAATCAGAAATAATAAACTATTGACAAGATTCATATATTATTATATATATATTGTAGCGCGAATCGTTGGTTTCTTAATTATTTAAATATTTGAATTCGCGCTAGACTTCCTATCCTAGTGGGTCAGGGAAACGAAGGGGAAAGAAGGGGGCGGCACGTGTCGCGGAACGGCAATACACGTGAAAAATTGGCAGATTCGTTCCGACTTCCGCGCGTGCGATATACCGTGATTATATTGTCCACGTTGTATAAAAGTAAAATATATTTTGTGATTCGATCGGTAATCGCAAGTGCTGCATTGTTGAATTCATATTTTGAAAATTATTGGGCGTAATTCCTGCTCGTCATCGGACGATTTCCTGTTTTGCGAAACGTCAGCGAAGTTCGTGCGCCCCCGTAAGTACGTTATTCAGGCAAATTGTTTCCTTACGTTTTCCCGTTGGTAATCTTGGAAGTTTGTATGAAAGAATAATAAAATTAAATAAATAAACTTCCAGGCTTCATTCGAAGAATTCTTTTACCTAACCCTTGTTTAATGGTCGACCGTAAAATTTTGGTGGTGCGCCCCGGTTATTTTGCACACCGGCTTTCGCTCCATTTTTCCGCGAGTGTTTCGATTCTCTTTCTCTCTTCTACGTTATTGGGAATATTAACCCACGCCGCCTCCGCGGGTCGGACCTTCTGTCCGACATAGCTGAGTTGCTGATTTGGCGTATTCCCTAATTAATTATTAATTTTATTATCGCGTCCTCTGCCCTTTCCCAAGGTCAGACGACGGAGGGTAACACTTTTCTGTCATAATTAGAAATTAATGATAAGACGTTACAATATACAGGGTGTCCCATTTTAAAAAAACCACCCGATTATTTCGAAAATTACGCGTTTTCGAAAAAAATGTTTCAGACAAAAGTTTCAGGATTTTTCCCAGGCAATTCAATGGCTACCTTTATGTGACCTTGAATATGACCTTGATGCTCATATCAAGGTAAATTCAATTTTTTTAATGGGAACCCCTATTTTTTATTGCTGATTTAGAAAGTGCAGTGAATTTTACGTTCAAATATGACCTTGACCGTGTCCTTGATCATGACCTTGAAGGTCATTTCAAGGTCAAAGTTGTTTTTTCAATGGAAAACCCTACTTTTTTATTGCTGATTTAGAAAGAGCAGGGTATTTTATATTCAAATATGACCTTGACCGTGTCCTTGATCATGACCTTCAAGGTCATTTCAAGGTCAAAGTTGTTTTTTCAATGGGAACTTCTATTTTGTTTGCTGATTTAGAAAGAGCCGGAAGAAAATATTTCAGGCAAAACTTGCAGGGTTCGAAAGGGATCGATCAACGATGCCTCCTCTTTCAATCGGCAGTTAGTTATTTAAGTTTTCCTTATATTAATTTAATTCTGATAATAAATGCCGCCAGCATCAGCGTTACCCGATACTCACCGCGAGGAGGTCGACTGGTCGGACTTTGAGTATCATTTTTTTTTTTTTTAATTTTTTTATTCTTTTTTTCTTTTTTTTTTTCCTTTTTTTAGTTTAGTTTCTATTTTTGTTTTAATTTTTAAAATAGTTTGTGGAAGATTTAATTTTATACTAGGTACTATTTTTTTTAATGAGGTGCTCAAAAGTTGCCCCATTCACCTCTTGGCATCTTGCAATTCGCGTTTGAAACTGGCGAACAGTATTTAATAATGTTTGACGCGGAATATTTTGGCAGGCGGTCGTAATTCTCTCTATCATATCGGCTCTTGTCGCTGGTCGATCGCGGTAAACCGTATCCTTGAGGAAACCCCACAAATAAAAATCCAGAGATGTCAGATCCGGAGACCTAGCTGGCCATTCAACAGGACCTCTTCGACCTATCCACCTATTAGGAAATCTTTCATTAAGGAAGTCCCTAACAATAAGAGCATAATGTGGTGCTGCGCCGTCCTACTGTAACCACATTCTTGCTCTGGTACCAAGATCAACGTTTTCGAGCAAAAATGGGAGTTCATCTCGCAGCAATTGTAAATATGCATGCCTATTTACGGTGCCTTCAAAAAAATATGGTCCAACTAAAAAACCGTTAACGATTCCACACCAAACAGTTAAACTCCAGCGGTGCTGATGGTCAACTTCTCTCATCCAATGTGGATTAACTGGGGACCAGTAATGCGAATTATGACGATTCAATGTGCCAGTACTTTCAAAAGTAGCCTCGTCACTGAAGAGAACATACTGTAAGAAATTTTCATCATTAATAATTTGTTGGGCTGACCATTGGCAAAATATCATTCTTCGTCGATAATCATCCGGAGACAAGGCTTGATTAAGAGTTATGTGATAAGCATGATAATGTGCGTTCCGTAAATATCTACTTGCAGTAGATCTTGGAATGCCCACGTTAAGCTCGAGTTCGCGTAAGCTGATACACTATGCTCTTATTGTTAAGGACTTCCTTAATGACAGATTTCCTATGAGGTGGATAGGTCGGAGAGGGTTTCCCATTGAAAAATCAACTTTGACCTTGAAATGACCTTAAGGGTAATGGTCAAGGTCATATTTGAACGAGAAATCCCCTGCTCTTTCTAAATCAGCAATAAAAAAGTAGGGGTTCCCATTGAAAAAACAACTTTAACCTTGAAATTACCTTGAAGGTCATGATCAAGGACACGGTCGAGGTCATATTTGAACGTAAAATACCCTGCTCTTTCTAAATCAGCAATAAAAAAGTAGGGTTTTCCATTGAAAAAACAACTCTGACCTTGAAATTACCTTGAAGGTCATGATCAAGGACACGGTCAAGGTCATATTTGAACGTAAAATTCACTGCACTTTCTAAATCAGCAATAAAAAATAGGGGTTCCCATTAAAAAAATTGAATTCGACCTTGATATGAGCATCAAGGTCATATTCAAGGTCATATAAAGGTAGCCATTGAATTGCCTGGGATAAATCCTGAAACTTTTGTCTGAAACATTTTTTCGAAAACGCGTAATTTTCGAAATAATCGGGTGGTTTTTTTTAAATGGGACACCCTGTATATATATATATATATATGCCGATTTATCTGAAGACATCGAAATATCTCGAGAACTATGCACAGAATCAAAAAAATTGTCGGATGAAAGTTGTTCGACACGAAGGGGGGCATCCAGTGATAATTAAATTTACCCCCTCCCCCATCCCCTGGGGGGTGGAGTGGGGGCAAAAACAATAAAACTTAAATAGGAACCCCCAGTTTTTATTGCCGATTTGGATTCTCCGGAAAAAAGTACACCAATTTGACCTAGGAGCTATTGCATTTTGGTTCACAGGTGGCGCTGTAATCGATAAAAATCCAAATTTATCTGAAGACATTGAAATACCTCGAGAACTATGCACAGAATCAAAAAAGTTGTCGGATGAAAGTTGTTCGACACGAAGGGGGGCATCCAGGGGGCAAATAGGGACAATTTGATCCCTTTATGAAAATTTAATATTAAAAATTCTAATATTAGAATTTTTAATATTAGAATTTAGTAATATCAATTGCGAAAATTGTTATTCTGAATATGAAATTTTAATAATGTCCATTCGAAAAATTAAGATTATGAATAATTGCTATTCTTCATATTAAAAATCAAAACTGATTACATAAAAATTGTGCATACAATATGGAAGCAATTTTATAAATAAGTTTTCTACCTTCAATAAAATTACATTTTAGGTTTTAAATTTATTATTTAATTAACAAAAAGAGGACATCACGCAATCCATTAAAAAACGCGTCCCGTCCCTTCACTCAGCTCATTCATTCTCTCTCTCTGTATGTTTTTTTCCGAAATGAGAATAAATAAGCTGAGCATTGACGTCAAACCAGCTTCTATTAAACAAAACGAAAACTCTTACTTCATTTGGGGATTTCGTTTGCCATCTACCGGACCCCGAGAGAACTCACGTGGTTTCATACATGTACATCGCTTGCATTTCGGCCATCATCGGCGCCGGTTCTGTTACATAACGCTAGAGGGCGACATAACTCGAAAATAAAGTAGCATATCATTTTATACATAAGTTGAGTCACACGTAACAGATTCACCTACATTTTTCTCTACTTTCCTGAAGGGAAGTAAATGGATATCGCGACTTTCTAATCCCCATATTAAAATTTAGTATTACGGTCTCTCAGTGTAAGACTGTTTTTGAAGTCCATTGTATTGGTAGTAATTCGGTCGGAGGTCACTTTGCTTTTAGAATAACAACTTTCCGTTTACGTGACTATTTTTTGTCTACCCTTCATTGCTTAAATCGAATTGCAAGTTAAAAATGAATCCTGCTACAGTTCCCGAAAAAATCGAAATGATTCTTATTTATGGTGAATGTAAGAGGAATATTGACGATGCTGTTGCGTTGTATGCTGAGCGTTTTCCAGATAATGCTCGCTCGCGTTCTTTTTTTTACAAAGTTGTGAATGCCTTTCACTCTGATGGCAGCGTACAAAATGAAAAAAAGGAAGCGAAGATTAACAGTTACAGGAGAAGCTAACGAAGTAGCTGTACTAGCAGCTATTCACCAAAATCTACATGTAAGCACACGACAATTACATAGCGATTCCGGCATTTCCAGAGACAGTATTCAAAGAATATTGCATCGTCATAAGTTTCACCCATATCACATTTCACTGCACCAGGAACTAGATGGCGATGATTTTCATAACCGCGTGGTGTTTTGTGAATGGGCATTTCAAAAAAATGCAGACGAACCACAATTTCTTTGCTAATGTATTATTTTCAGATGAATCTACATTCACGAACCATGGTGGCGTCAATAGGCATAATATGCATTATTGGAGCGTAGAAAATCCCCATTGGTTTACGACAAGTTAATCATCAACGTCCTTGGTCGGTGAACGTTTGGTGTGGAATCATAGGAAATAAACTCATTGGTCCTTATTTCATTGAAGGTAATTTGAATGGAACAAAATATCGAGATTGCCCAGCACAGTTTTGAAGAGTAGCAAGGGAAATACTAGACCGTGATTACAATGGTAGGTGGATTGGTAGAGGTGGCCCCATTAATTGGTCTGCGAGGTCACCTGATCTAACAGCTCTGGATTTCTTCCTATGGGGTTACCTAAAAGGTAAGGTTTATGAACAAGTACCAACGACTCGTGAAAACATGGTGGAACGCATAAGAACTGCTTGCGCAGAAATTTCTGCAGATATGATTCTATCATGTATAAAGTCATTTGAAGAAAGAATAAATAAATGCATTGAAGTGGACGGTCAACATTTCGAACACTTACTCAAGTAAGTGAACAGTGAGACAGTGAGAGGCAAGGGGACTCACGTGAAACAAGCACCCCAAAGGGAACAGAAAAATACTACGTCCACGTCGTTGTTCCTGGGTAGCGCTAAATGTATTTTTTCCCGGCTTTGTTAGAATGAGCGTATTCCATATCCGCTACGCGGGCGAAAATTGTCAATATTGGAGAATCCAAATCTGCAATAAAAACTAGGGGTTCCTATTTAAGTTTTATTGTTTTTGCCCCCACTCCACCCCCAGGGGATGGGGGAGGGGGTAAATTTTATTATTACTGGATGCCCCCCTTCGTGTCGAACAACTTTCATCCGACAACTTTTTTGATTCTGTGCATAGTTCTCGAGGTATTTCAATGTCTTCGGATAAATTTAGATTTTTATCGATTACAGCGCCACCTGTGAACCAAAATCCAATAGCTCCTAGGTCAAATTCGTGTACTTTTTTCCGGAGAATCCAAATCTGCAATAAAAAATGGGGGTTCCTATTTAAGTTTTATTGTTTTTGCCACCACTCCACCTCCAGGGATGGGAGGGGGTAAATTTAATTATCACTGGATACCCCCCTTTGTGTCGAACAACTTTCATCCGACAACTTTTTTGATTCTGTGCATAGTTCTCGAGATATTTCGATGTCTTCAGATAAATCGGCCACCCTGTATATATCCAATTTTAATTCAATTTTGTAAATAAATAAACGCAAATTAGCGGTTGGAAACATTTGTAGGTGCTTTTAAATAGTTCAAAAATTATCTAAACAAAATTTTCGTAAAAATTAATTTTTTTCCGGCAAAGCCCATTATACGAACTCGGGGAGCCGTAACACGTGCCCGGCTTCGCCGGGCACTCGTGCACTGGCAATTCCGCGAGTGCGTAAAATCGCATTTTACGCACTAGTTACATAATATACTATTTTATTTCCATAAAAAATATATTAAAATTGTAAAAAAAATATTCATGAAATTATATCATACGAAAATACGATTTTGAAAATGAATGCGGATTTATGTTATTGACACGTCTACTATACTAGAAAATAATGCGTCTCATAGAAAAATGAACAGCTATTATGTTTTGTTCGATTGTAATAAAAGCGAAATATCGAATAAAGTGCATTGAGAAAATCCAAATCCACTACGTGCATATAATTGAAACGAGAGGCGGAGTCTCGAGTGACGCGGCGGAAAGCGGTGGGAGAAGAAACGCGCCTTGAGTGGGATCGGAAAAGTTGGTTAGTTTGGACACGCTGATAATGGTACGTTGCAGGTTATACATACCCATTAGTGCGTTACACACATTCCGAAATTAAAACCTTTATCACCTCAGCGCGACCTCTAAATTTCAACCTTTTCTTCCCTATGATGGATCAAATTATTTGTTGTTTTCGTTCATTTCATATCACCCTTGTCTGTTGTCGCGGCGTTGATAGATATAATAATATAACTTTACGTACTGGTAGTGACCCAATTAACATTTCGACGAGGGAATGTCTAAAAGATATCTAAAAGATGTCTTTTTTAAAGATATCTCGCAAAAGATATCAAAAACGCTCCTTTTTGGAAGGATGTCTGCGTGCGTGCGTGCGTGCGCGCGTGCGTGCGTGCGTGTGTGTGTGTGTGTGTGCGTGCGTGTGTGTGTGTGTGTGTGCGTGCGTGGGTGTGTGTGTGTGTGTGTGTGTGTGGGTGTGTGTGTGTGTGTGGGTGTGTGTGTGTGTGTGTGTGTGTGTGTGTGTGTGTGTGTGTGTGTGTGTGTGTGTGTGTGGTGTGTGTGTGTGTGTGTGTGTGTGTGTGTGAGAGAGAGTATGAGAAGGAAAAATAAGTAAAAATCAGAAATAATTTACGACTAACAACGTATATTATTTTTAGAAAATATTCTTAACAAAAGTCAAGAATATTTTCTTACAAATTGTACACGATGTTCGCTACTCGTACTTAAGAATATATTCTTAGACTCTAATTATTCTTATAAGTGGGATATCCTTAAACTTAGTATATCAGTTTTTCGGTGTGTGTACAAAAGCATATAATTTCCACCCGTGTTAGGTACCCTATTTTTTGTAATTGCGTGCATAAAGAGAGTGTGGAAAGTTTTGATGCCTGTCTTGAGTGTGAAAAGTAAACTTTACGCATGGCCGATCACTTTACGAATATCATTGTCGGGAGTCCGTAAAAGTTTACTATAGGTGCGAAAGATAGGCATCAAAGTACTTTACAAACGAAGTTTACGCACGCAATTATGAAAACTTAATTTACATACGAAATTACGTATAATCATATAATACATATAGCAGAGAATATACATAATTTAATATAAATAGAAAGATAATTCTCAAAATTTTGTACGTTCTTTTAAGCTGCCGGTAAATTTGCTATTAGGAATATTTAAAATATTTTAGCCGAAATATTCCTTCCGCGAATGTGATATTCAACATTTAAATTTAATAAAATACGATTTTACGCACTACTGCTGACCGTACGTGGACTGTTTGACCACTAAAAACGACCACGAAAAATATCGTTCCTACCTCCCTCCTATTTAATCGCATGTCAAAAACGGTGCGTAAAATCGTATTTTACGCACTAGTATCGAAAAATACTATTCACGAGTATGCCCGTTTTCCGAAGGATTACCCCGAAAATGGTAAAATTGGTAAAAAATCTAGACCGAAGAATTATTTATCGCATACTTCTCAAAAATTAAAAATGTTGAATAATATGTGTGAAATGAGAGAATTAGAATTTGAAATTGAAATTACAATAAAGACAGAAGAGATTAGTTGTGTGTGAGCCAATTCTGAATCTTTGTCAGAATCAATTTTACCGAAACACAAACTGACTGGAAATTATTGAAATAAAGCTATGGCTGATGGTGGGCAGGGTTTTTTAAAGATCTACCCAGGTAGCAATTTCGGAGGTCTGCCGGAGTTAACCACCGGCAGGGTACTGACCCAGTAATGAAACACATACTGACTTATGGAGCGGAATCAGTACTGGCTATACCACCGGTAAAGTACTGAACCAGTACTGACATACGGAGTTGAGTCAGTACCGACTTCCGTACCACATCAGTGCTGACTCTATACTGGCAGTCAGTAGCAATGTCCGAAACTTAATTAATATATAGGGAAATGTTTATTATTAAAAAATAATGAGACAAGATCAGAGACAAATTAGAGATTCTTTTGTGTAATAATTTCTATTCAACAAATAAAAGTTTATCCGTAAGCATAACCGGGGTTTTTAAGACTTTTTTTATTTTTACCCCCATTGCTAGTACCCTCCTTAAATAGAAAATTAAAAATAATAGTACACAGCGTTTCTTTTGAAAAATAACGACTATTTTTGTTTCGAACAAAATTTTTTAGCTTTTGAAGTTTTATATAGGACATGGATCTAAAAATAATTTCAACCTAAGCAAACAATATATGGGACGTTCCGCGTCAACTGAAACAACGCTCCGAACAAAATTGTTCTTAACCGATTTTGATGTATGAGGGCTCAAAATGTCCGTGTTGAAAAGTTCTTTCGAATGGTGTCTGGCATATATGTGACATTCAAAATGGCGTTCAGCTATGGCGGTCTAAAGAGCCAAAATAGAGAATGCGTTTCAAATATGAGCGAACAAATACGTTAAAGGTCACTCGATTTTAGTGAAAATCAAAATGTGGATATTTTTGGATTCGCTGATTACGAATATAAACTCAGAATTGAGAAATTCAAAATGGCGGATCCAATATGGCGGACGGTTTTTTGAAAATGAAACGATATCTATTTGAAACGTGTTATTCGGGGGTTTTTGAGGTCGCTGATTACTCTGAAGTCAGATTTTCAAAATTCAAAATGGTGGATCCAATGTGGCAGACGGTTTTTTGAAAATGAAACGAAATGTATTTGATTTTTAAAAGCTGACTTCAAATTTTGAAAATTTGTAAACGATTACATTCAGAGTAATCAGCGACCTCAAAAACCCCCGAGTAACACGTTTCAAATAGATTTCGTTTTCATTTTCAAAAAAACCGTCCGCCATTTTGAATTTCACAATTCTGAGTTTATATTCGTTATCAGCGACTCCAAAAACCCTCGAATATCCATTTTCAGACAAATTCAACGATCTTTAGTTTTTGTGTCCGCCATGTTAGTTCCGCCATTTTGAATTTCACAATTCTGAGTTCATATTCGTAATCAGCGAAACCAAAAACACCCGCAGTTTGATTTTCACTAAAATGGAGTGACCTTTAACATTTTTGTTCGCTCATATTTGAAACGCATTCTCTATTTTGGCTCTTTAGACCGCCATAGCTGAACGCCATTTTGAATGTCACATATATGCCAGACGGCATTCGAAAGAACTTTTCAACACGGACATTTTGAGCCCTCATACTTAAAAATCGGTTAAGAACAATTTTGTTCGGAGCGTTGTTTCAGTTGACGCGGAACGTCCCATATATATATATTTTTTTTATTTAATCTAACTTTGCAAAGTTTGGATGTATCTTAATGTATCAGTTCCGAAATTATGTTTTGCAACATAGCGTGTGGCGTAATGGTTAGCGTGCGTGCTTTATGATCAAAAGGTCGTAGGTTCGAATCCCGGTGGATGCTAAAGCTTTTTTTCATTTATATTTGCGAGTTATTTAGAATTATAAGAAAATAGAGTATAAAATGTGAAATACTTAATGCGTGAAACAACAATAATAAATAATAAATTGTTTCTTTTTATTCTCAAGAATTATACCGGCAATCAGTACTGGTCCAGTACTGCTCTACTCCGGCAGTCAGTACTGGAGAGCGTTACCAGCCTGGGGTGGGCCATTACTGACTCAGTACTGACGGTCAGTACTGAACTCCGGCAGTCAGTACTGAATCAGTACTCTGCCGGTGGTCAATTGCTACCTGGGTATCGATATGCCTGATAATGATGGACTCGAATTAGATGCGGAATATTACAGCTGCCAAAATAAATATGAACCTAGAAGAAAAAAGTAATATCCAGAACATATTGAATTTAAAATTATTGGAAAGCAGTGAAAGCAATTATAGCATTCACACTGAAGACTTATCTTAAACAGGGAGTAAACGTGAAATGTTTCAAAAATATATCACAGCATAATTCATCTACCTGTATTCAATTATCAGTCAGTATTTGCGTTGTTGCGATAGTAGTGTTCGATTCAATTGCGTAGATGTTTTTTCTGTGAATGTGAAGGTTGCTGGCAGAGCCGAAGTCGAGGTTAGCATTCGTGCCACATTAAACCGTTTTCTGTGCATTCAATTAAGTTATTAAAAAAACTTCAACAAAGGATATTTATATCCATTGAGAGAAGCTGGTTTTTGAAAACATTGTTTAGCCATTTGTCACAAGATTAAGCAGATGACATTTCAATTGTTCGTACGCTTTACGCATATATATGATTACACTTATATAACAAAATTATGTTGGCATTTTTGTTCAACGATCCAGCAGTTCAATAACACTATGTGTACGTTCAAAATATTTTAGATGGTATTTGAAATTTGATCCACAGAAATTTCAATATAAAGTATTAAGACACCCTATTCAGGTCATCTTAGTTATCATAGAGAGCTATGCCGTGATAATATTTCGAATCTATTGAGATCTGCTAGAATACTATTTGTTTGAATTTAAATATTTCAGGGGCACGGTCGTTTTGACTGAGAAATACTAATTTATAGTTAGCAATAATTGAACACATATTTATCGATTAAATTATTTTCTTTTACCAACGAACATATGCAAAACGAATGTTTGCGTTAGTAATAAAGATTTATTTACATTTGTGTTGCAGCCATGAATAAGTATGAAAGGGTCTGCAGTATCACCGAAGAAACCAACTTGGTTGGCATTGACAGGGAGGTATTGGGCGAAGCTCTTTGGTATAACTGCCTGAAGGGAAATTTATCCATGGTACAATTTTTGTTGCACCATGGAGCAGACGCAACATTTATTGACATCGTCACCAAAGAAACCCTATTGTATATTGCCGTGGAAATGATGCGGGCAGATATTGCAGATGTGCTTCTGGCTTCAGGAGCTGACCTAAATGCTCGATTTCAGCGGTGCATTTTTCGAACTCCTGAAGCTGGCTGTACGCCTCTTCATTACGCCATAGGAAAGGGCGATCTGGAGATGGTGCGAGTACTCCTGCAGTACGGAGCTGACTGCAACAGGAGTAGCGACTGCAGCGGGGACACTCCTCTACATGTGGCTTGGAAGTGTCAGCGACAGGATATATCCAGATTAATACTTCAAAGTCCAACTGTAGATATTGAAAACCATAATAACAAGCTGGATACAGCGTTACACGTTGCTATTCAGTCTGATTTGGAGGAAATATCAAAATTATTGGTATTGGAGCATGGTGCCAATGTTTTGGCGCAGAATAAGGACGGAAAAAGTCCATTACATCTGGTCTCGGGGTTTTCGTCAGATTCGGCAGCGACAAGAATCGCGAGGTTCTCTTGCGTAGAGGCGCCCAAGTCAATCTATCGGACAATGATGGAGCATTGCCAGTACATTTGTCGGTAAAAGCAGAGTATCCTGACCTCGTTAAATTGCTCCTAAGGACAGGAAGAAATATTGAGAGCAGGATGAGTTCAGGTTTAACTCCGTTAATGCTTGCCGTAATTTCAGGCAACCTTCATCTGGTCCGGGTTCTCCTAGATCGACGAGCTGATGTCAATGCCAGTGATGTGTGTCAGCGACAGGATATATCCAGATTGATACTTCAAAGTTCAACTGTAGATATTGAAAACCCTAATAACAAGCTGGATACAGCGTTACACGTTGCTATTCATTCTGCTTTAGAGGTTTGATGAAATCTAAAATTCTTGTACAAAATCTTGATATTTTTAATGCTCAATTTTTTGGACCTTGTATTTAACATTATTAAACCCAAGAAAACGTATATCCGTTTCGAATAAAAATGTTATAGTAATTAAAAATCTACAACTTGCAGTTTAATCATATTTAATTGTGTCTACATATTCATTTGAAATCTTTCATATTTTTCCAAAATCTTCATAATACTTTACAAACAAATAACCTAGTGCATTTGCAAACGAAAATTGAATTATATATTATATTATTTTTTTCTATATGTAATAGAAAATAAATTTTGAAAATGAACGGACTTTGAGCATAAATCAAATGGGTGGCATATAACATACACTCTAAAATCCATAAAGTGAACACTCACTGCCTAACAATGGTATCTTACTTTTAAATACAGTGTCGAACGTATACCAACTCGTAAAAGGGAAAATTCATTATAATAAATGGTGAATTTTTTCACCGCCTACAAAAGTTAAAATGTTACTTTAAACAAAGTGAAATTTGATTGTAAGAAGAAGTGAATATTTAATATATACCTAATGTTATTTACATATTTTTGGTTTGCAGATGTATTTACTTCATTAACAAATTACCATAGGTTACCCACCATCGACGTCTACTATACCATTCGGTAATACAAACAACGAGCGGTACTGGTACGATTGCTTCAGAATGCGAATTTCTTATATATATAATTAATTGTATTCCACCGCTTGTGAGAATGATACTGCATAGAGTGGATCTGTTCGATAGGATACATGTGCGCCACCAGACGTTGACTGTTCCGTACAGGAGAATATTGAAGTATGTCATTAATACTCAATGTGTGGAATTACACAAAATTGTAAATAGAAAACAAAGTTTTGAAACATTCTGACCATAAATCTGAATTCGCTAGTGTATTGAATATGAAAAATTATGAAAACACTTTCGTATTTACGTCTCCAACAGATATAAACTTGTGAGATCTGTCTCTGTGTAATTATTATCGAAAATAGCTAAAGAAAATTGTTTTAAAAATAGAATTGGTTTCTAAAACCTGAAATTGATATTAACTGCAATGATGTACAAAGAATTCAGCATTTTGTAATGTTGATGTTTGGATTCTTATATTAATGGCATTCTTGAGCCTTTTTGAATAATAACATTTCCGATATAGCTCCTTATCATATGTATGATTAATTAATTGGGATGTTAAAGGGGAGTCACCACACTCAAAATCAACTGAATGAAATACACATTTACAAAATTTGAAAACGGTATTACTTTAATCAATTATGACGAGGAATTCAATTGTATAAGAAAATTGCATGACCAATAACTTTCAGTTCCCAAACAAAATTTGCCTTTTTAAAATAATGTTACATCATTTTTGTCAAAAAAATTGTTTACACTTTTTATTCTAGCACCATTCAAGGCCACGTCAAAAATTACTAAAGAAATCATTTTTAAAAAATTTGTTAATTACTTCGACCCAGACCTTAGGTCTGGACATTTTTAACAGTGTGAAATTCGTGAAATGTCCAAAATGGCGGCCGTGGTGTCATATTGATTGAATTTTTTAAAATTACGATATCTATTTTTCTAATTTTCACATTTTAATGTTACTAGTCGCATTTTCTTGTTCATAAAAGTGAGTACTTTCATACAAAAATAAAAGAATTTTTTTTGCTTTTAATTTTTCCAAAAATTGACATAACTTTTTGAATCTTAATTTTCAAAACTATTTCCTGTTTTTTTTTTCTTTCAATCGATATGTTATCTGGTAGGAAATTTCCTCATCTTGAATTAAAAAAAAAAATTGGTATAGTCTCTTTCCGTTCCGAAGTTAATATTTTTTTTAAGGTCGCACCTCGCGACGTTCATCGGTGCGATTCACGTCTCACCGTGCCGTGTGATTGGGCGTGCGGCCGTGAAACTGCTGACTTCGTGTGACATTAAATACAGATCGGGATTAAATCAATTTCTTTGCACTACTGGTCCTGTCATATTGGTACATTCTATTTCCCGGTATTCCTGTATTTAAAACATATGATTTACTTTTGTAACAAAAGAACCTTGGGCATAAATATCACAATTAAAGTTTTTGGCTTTCATGTCATATTAAATTTATTTGAAAATGAACAGTTGATATGTATGATAAAATAAACAGTTAAAAGGAAATGGATTATTTATTTATCTTTTTTAAAAAATCAGATGTAGTGCTGAAATTGAAAAGAGTAAATTACATAAAACGACAGGCGAAATTAATAAAAAATATAATCTTTATCTGACGCTATGTTTAAAGATACAAATTTACAATGGAATGAACGAATTGTACTTCGACGTTACTTCAGAACAATAACCATGAAAAGAGATTATATTCTTTAGATATCTTAGATACTATAATAATAAAGAGGAAATAAATATCGAGATCGTTAGTGAAGCACTTGAGAAAGTTGTAGAGGTCAATGAAAGGGAAGTTTTATAGAATTTAAAAAAAATAAGCGAACTTTCATAAAATGTGCCCGTGCTTGTTATGCGCAGAAACTTTTACATAATGGGAATTGTTAATGGAATAAAAAATCAATTAATCAGCGACGGACAATAGTTCTGAAAATATTAAATACTTAACAATGATACCAAAATCATCGAAAGCTCGTCGCATAGTGCCAAAGTTTCGTATAGTTGTACCATAAAAGCAGAATAATTACATATACAAAAATCGGTTCATCACCTGTCGTAAAACAGGGGAAATATCTAAGATATAAAACAGTATATTTATGACTTTTATCATACATTTATGACAATAGATTTGCATGTATGTAAGAAACACAAACATTTAAAACTAACATTTGAAATGTAAGATTTGAAAAGAACTCGTAGAATAAGTTACAAACGACAGCCATCGACAGTTCTCATCGGCGAACGACGCGACGTGACGCCCACCGATGCAGGTGGTAGGTGCGCTCTTTAAAAAAATCATAAATTCAGAACGGAAAGAAGCTACACCAATTTTTTTAATTGTAGATGAGAAGATTTCCTACCAGATAACACATCGTTTGAAAGGAAAACAATAAGGAAATGGATGTCAAAATTAAGATTCAAAAATATTTTTTTCCTGACTTCACCGGAATGACCACATTCCGCGCAGCAACCCCGGATGAAAACAGCCGATTCCGCCGGGGCGTCTCAGCGCCTGCGCACTTCGGTTTCATTACTCCCTTGGGAAGGAAAGTGTGACGTCAGAGGGAGTAATGAGCGTGGAAGTGGGGACATTCAAGCAAATCCCCGCTCGAAATCGCGCGCTTTCTTCCCTTGAAACGTAATATACTATTATCCATGTATATATATTTTTTTTCATATCTATATATATATATATTACATATTATATATTGTTATATTGATTGCTTTTCTTTCTTTTTATTTATTATAGTAGTATATAGTATAGTGTAGTTTATTTAACCCACAGTTGAATACACATAATTCTTTTGGGTAGAGTACACAATTGAATATATACATATAAATACAAGTAGACGCATTAACAATAGAGATGTATAATAGAAAACGCACGCTGACATTTAATTAAGACGCAGTGATACAGGACAAATTAAGATGTAGGTGGAATTTAATATTCGAGCACAAATTGTCTTCTAACAAAGCACGATTTTACAAAGTAGTAAAGGGCCTTAAGAGCCAGCAAATCGTTGGAGCTGATCAAATGGGCCATAGTGCTGGCATCCGGGAGGTTGCGACACAGGGTACATTGCCGCAGTCTACTTCTTGATGGGCGAGAAAGAGGACAATCGCTCAAGATATGCAATAATGTTTCATTTTCGCCCATATTGCACGCCGAACAAATTTCAGTGGGATTGTAAGCATAAAAAGTGTTGCCAATATAGAGCGAACGCGAATAAATGGTGGCAGTTCTGATTTGGACCTTGAGTCTTAAATATAAAAGCTCACACCGATCTGGAGAGAGGGAGTCAAGGCCATCTGAAAATTGTCTGAAAATAGGGATCTGGACCGAGTCGGACGAAAAATAACGATGAAGATCGCGATTGCGCTGGGTTGTTGCAAAAACTTCGCAGGCAAGTGATAGGCGTGACTCCCAGGTTGCCACCGACAGGTCGGTCCACAAATCGTCAGAGAAGGGGGCATCCACGACTAGTTTCAGATGGGTAAACCAGTTAATAGCTGGCTCATCCATACCGCCCGTACTGAGTCCGTACAACCTAAATAGACCCATACGGGCCAAGCTAGTAGATGGCTGGCGCAGAAATTTGAGTACTAGGTTTAGTGCTCTGCATACTATTTCGACAGAAATCGGGTAGAGGCCTAGTTCGAGACGGATAAGATAGGCCGGTGTAGATGGAGGAAGCCTAAGCCATTTTTTAAAAAATTCAACTTGAGCCGATTCCAATTTATCGAGATGGCCGAGAGCCCAACAGGGAGCAGCGTACAGTAGTGTCGATATAATGGATGCGCGGTAGAGCTTTAAAGCTGCACGACACGAATCACCCTTTATAGAAGCCATTATAGCCAAAACAGATGCCGTCGCTTGCCGAGTCTTAGCTATGGCGTTTTCTGCTGCCTTCATCCCACTTGCTGATGAGGAGACGATTGTTCCCAGGTAAGGATATGTGGGCGTCACTTCTAACTGTTGGTTTTCGTAATAAAAACTTCTAGAAGATGCATCTAGAGGACCGCCCCTTCTGAAAACAACTATTTTAGTGTTAGCGATGTTAACAGTAAGTCCATTGGTTATGCAATACTCAGAGAGGACCCTCAGTTTTGATCTTAGGTCGGCAGAGGAGTAGGAAAAAATCGACAAATCATTAGCAAAAAGGAGCATCATTAGGTCAAAGGTTGAAGTGTAATCAATGCCTCTCAAGCCCTTTTCACGAAAGAAGGTCACTATATCAGAAACATAGAGAATAAAATAAGCGGACTCAATATTTCTCCCTGGAGGACCCCCTCGGTCACTCTGACAGGTTCCGAGGAACCGGTAGCACAGATGACAGAAGACCTTGCAGAATCATAAAATGCCTTAAGCACTTGACCATCTTGGCACTTATCCCGAAATTGTAAAGTAAGGAATGGGGGATAGAATCGAACGCTCTGCGGAAGTCCACGAAAAGGACGTAACACTTAGAACCTTTCTTCCTTAGCTGAATTTGAACCGCTGCATTTAAAATAAAAATGTTATCCTCCGCAGAGCGTCCCTTTCGAAAACCCGCCTGCTCTTCGAGGAGCACACCGCGTTGGTGTAGCCAGTTTTCCAGTCTAGTCGCAAAAATCTGCATAAAGAGTTTAGTAATGGCATTTGTAATTGCAATCGCTCGATAATTAGATGGGTCGGAACGGTCACCCTTTTTGAAGAGCATAAAGAGATTGGCTTGTAACCACCCCTCTGGTGGTAGTTCATTAGACAGAATAGTATTGAAGAGTACCAGGATAAACGAAAACCATACACCCGAAAGCAATTTTAAAGCTTCGGCAGGAATGCCATCAGGGCCCACTGCTTTTGATTTATTATAATCCATGCTAACGAATCATATTCACATACCACTCTATTCATAGTAACTGTCAAATCGAAATTTTATCAACGTTATAGTTAATGAATATAATTTTATCTTTCGTTTGTTCTATTACCTTTTTTTCGTTGTTAATTTCAGCACTAGTTGAGATTATAAATTTTTCGACAAGTCCTAAACGTTTGCGAATCCGAGCGATTACGACGGAAGGTGTTTGACACTTTAATATCTAATGCAATTGGTAGGTCTAAGCCGTTAATTATTTTATTTTTGTATGTAAGTACTCACTTTTATGAACAAAATGCGCCTAGTAACATTAAAATGTAAAAAATAGACAAATGGATATCGTAATTTTAAGAAATTCAATGAATATGACGTCACGGCCCCATTTTGAAAATTTCACAAAAAAATTCTACCACAATGTTTCTTATGCCCATACGCTTCCAATATTTTATTTTTGTGGAATTCCGAGACATCGGCCTCAGTTTTGATATTATTGAGGTGGAATGACTCACTTGAAACTTACTCCAGAGAATACGGTTCTCCTTACATTTCGCATACTCTTTTGGATGGGGTCGTGTGTAATATTTCGGTCTCGTCTCGCGAGACAATATTTAAGTAGTCTCGGTCTCGGTCTCGAAGTTGAAAATATCGCCTCGGTATCGTTTCCTTTGGTCTCGGTTTCGATCTCGGTTTCGGCCTCGGTCTCGGTATCGGTCTCGGTAACGGTCCGGGTTTCAAGTATGGATTTCCATCATAGTATCCTTTATGCCTATAAAGTCTTAATCCTTCTGGGTACATTATTACTATTAAGGTACTATTAGTTTGATCGCTTGGGGCCGTAATATTTTTATTTGTCAAAATTATTGTATACAATTGCAAAAATTATTAATTAAATCACAAAAATTAAATTTAGGGATCTAATACGGCAATTTGAAGCATAATATTGAATTATAACACTATGAATATTTGTAATTCTGGTAATACAAGGTGGACATTGATATAAATGTTCAAATTACGTTGATTGCTGAATACAACCCCGATTAATTCGAAATTAAAGATGTCAATAGCGAGCGCATTATGTTAAGCCTTATATTGATGATTCGTATGTTCTTGACTTGAAAAATAATATTCGATGCATCAGAATGGAATGTCAAATTATGAAATTTTGAAAATTCGAAAAATTGGAAAGGGTTGAATATGATGGTTTTTAAAGCAATTTTTCAAATATTATTCTTCTAAATTATAAGAATTCGACTTGAACATTAATGTCCGACGTTTTTCTCGTTGCTATATCTCTGAATTTCAAAATTTATTATAGACGCTTGAGGTGCCAATTTTTTTTTTGTAAAATTTAAATAACTTACGCAATCCTGACATAGACAAAAGCGTTCGAAGTTTTCACAATGTCATGTTGATTTTGCATTCATCTAAGATTGCCGCAACATCAGGTTTTCGGGTGGCTGAATTCAAATTCAATATGACAACTTGAAATTAGTGGCTCAAATATGGAGATTCTAATATGATACATGAAACTTTATTCATATACTTGCTCGCCAAAACACTTTATAGTGTAATATTTACACATTTGGAATATAAATTATTAGAGTAAGCAAAATTTACAACAAAACTCATATTCATATCTTATTCAGTTAATTTTAATTGTCAAATTTGAGATTGATCTAAGATTATATCTCATTAAAAAATATAAAAATGATAAGCATTGTAAATTTCTTTTCTTGTACCTTTAATACAGGAAAATGGAAAAATATTTTTAAAATAAATTATATAAGGTAAACGTACCGAAGACGGGAAATGTACCCATCGCTATCCAGACTGAGCGATTTTCGTTTATTCTCTAGATATGCAATAGGTTGTCCAGTTTTAGGGTCGTTTTACTAAGCATCCAGCTATTGGTACTTTTACATAACAAAAAATTCAATTGATGTTTACATTAGGTACTACATATTTCGTAATACTAGCATGTTTTTGTGAATCATTCAAAAACCTATTCATCAAACCAACGACTTTCTTGTCAGTCACAGTACAGACTTCCACCCGCCGTTTTTCTCTCCGTTTTTACGCGGAAGTTCGCCCGCAGTACAGAGGTGTAACACCAGTATTGTGATCTGGCATGGGGGCGGAGCCAGTAGATATAGGTAACCAATAAGACGACGAAGAGAAGATTTTTGTCACTGCTGTCCCGGACGTTTCCTAGCAATCTTATATGCATTATGTCAAGCTTACAGTACTTCTTTTCGACAACAGCCCCGCGCCACTCAAAATGTCAGATCCCAACACAGTCGGACCTCCGTTAACGAATAAGATCGGGACAACGCAAGGCATTTAAATTTAAGATAACGAATATTTTGACATTCTTGCTTACGAATTATCTAAAAATAGTACAAATAAATACAAATGCTTAAATAAAAAGCCATTGAAAATATTTTGTAGCAGGAAACAAAGGACACTTGTATTCTAAGAATAAATAACTGGTGGGTAATATATATAATATATACAGTGGCGCTCAAAAAAATAGAGCCACTACAAATATTTTAAAAAATTATAGTAAAATTCTATGAGAAGTCCTATTTTCATTATAGAATAAATAATTTGACCTTAAGAATTCGCATAAAAAGTATATAGTAAACGACTTTTATTGAACATATCTTTGTTCCAGCTAAGCAATTTGAATAATCAAAACTACATCATTTTTTTCCTTTTAATAAAATAGATCAAAATAATAAAGCCACTTAACAAAATTATCTCTAAACTGGCGTGTGACTCAACTGGTTAATAAAAATACTGTGATTTATAATATATCCACTAATACCAACTAACACTTAGTTGGAAACCCTCTGTTTTTTAAGACAGCTTTGCATCTTCTACCTATAGAATCAACTAGTGTCCTGCACTCTTCTTCTGGGATTGAATACCAAGCTTTCTGAATTTCTTCCCAAAGATTTCCAAGACTTGTAGCTTTTGAGCGATCTATTCGTTTGTCAACGGTATCCCACATGTTTTCTATTGGATTTAAGTCGGGGCTTTGAGGTGGCCACTCCAAAACCGAAATTTGTTCCTTTTGCACGTACGCTTTCACAATCTTAGCCGTGTATTTTGGGTCGTTATCATGCATGAATTTCCATATAAAAGGCATTTCACTCTTGGCAAAAGGTAGGATGACATCTTTAAGAATGGTTTTGTAAATGTCAGCATTCATAATACCCGTTATTCGAAATAACGGACCCACACCGTACCAAGAAAAACATCCCCACACCATAACACTACCGCCTCCATGCTTCACAGTCTTCAATGTGTACTTAGGAATATTTTCTTGATTGGGTGGCCTTCGCACATACGTTTTGTCATCCGAAGAGAACCTGTTGAATTTTGATTCATCGGACCATAAGATATTGAATGGAAGCTGCATTGAAGAAATCAAATGAACGCCCTCAGCAAATTATTTTGAAACGAATGACCGAAAGTTTGTACTTGGTTGCTGAGCTATGATGTTCGTTCCAGGTGGTAGTGCCATGCGTGTTACAAAGGTTGTTAATGTAAAGTGCACGACGTGTGAAAATTTGGATCTTCGATGAGGATGATTTGAATGGGATATGAAAACATCCACTCTAGTGAGGTGTACGTGGCCTGCCATCTCATATAGTAGGAAGAATGTTACGAACAGAATCGATGTGTTATCGACTGCGCTACCCGGAGGGCATAGGTTGTTTCCCATAAGGGTGGATTCCACTACGCCACTGCATACTCGAATGAGAGTACCTCTCAAAAGGAACGTGTATAATTGGAATATTATAATATCGGTATATAATAGGAAGATTTAGTATACAGTTAAAGCTCCAGAAATTGAAACTTTGATATAAGATTGACGATCGGGTTTTTCAGTACGTTTCGGGACGTCCGTCTACGGCTTAGGAAGTTGTTACGAGCGCAGGTTTAATCTTGTTATCACGCTATAGATTTTCAAAGAGTTGGACAATATTAAAGAACTTAAACAATAAATTTTACGGAGAAATAGAGCTTTCAATTGCATTCATTCTTACTTCCGACATTATTGATTCTTAATTTTGCCCAATGTTTAATTTTCGAAACTTTTTTAACGTTGAAAAAAATTCAGAGCGTTCACGAGCTTTAAATATATTTATAACGTTTCATCAGAACTTTCATAAATCGAATACTTTGCAGTAGTTGTTTCAGAAGATCATTTATTTAACGAAGTCTTTTTGTGATCAAGTAAGAAATTATAAATAATATTCCCTACAAAAGGAAAGTTAATAAAAGGCTCGTTAGGCTAGTTCGAGATTTTTGTATATGGAAATGTAGTAAGAGAGGGAATGAAGGAAGGGGATGCCATCCGTAATGGTCGAACTCAGAAAGCTATTTAATAGAGTGCCTGACCCTACTCCAAGTATCTTTAGAAAGTCAATGGACGTTGCCTCACTGCTGCCATGATTTCAATAATAATGTTCGTCGTTGAAATCTATGATATTTATAATGAAAAAAGTAAATTGCTTTTTATCCACTAATAAATTATTTTAAAAAATTGTAATCTTAAAAAAATCTACGCGTAATTATTTAAAAAGTAAAGGTTTAACGATCATAAAATTTCGTTTACTTTTTTTAATTTGGTATATTTTTATCGATTTGACTAAAAATGTGTGTTTCAGAAAAAGTCTGGGTTCATCAAATAATTAAATATTGATGAGTTTTGAGAACTTTAATTTTTTCCAAATTTTTTTTTACGGTACTGATAGAAATTTTGTAGAAAGATATTTTAAAATATAAGAAATAATTTATATTAACCAATAGGGATTTGAGGGCAGACTCACGGACTAGCAATGTTTAAAAATTTAACAATAACTTTTACTATTCCAGAATTGGAATTATTCTTATTACACGAAAATATCAGATATCGGATAATATTGATACATATAGCATAATTTGAATTGAAAACTTTTATTATGCATTGGTCGGCTCGACCGTATGCAACCTTAGACGTAGCAGAGTAGTACAAAAAATAAAAATAAAAATATAAAGTAACATAATTTACGCAATGATAATAGATAATAATACAGTTCAATAACATACGCTATAAGATATTCAAATATGAAATAAGTCAAGAAAAAGATCTAATCGGCGCGCGAGTACAATAATCAGAGTGTATGTTATGATATGAGATCGTAAATATTACAAGGCAGGTACAACGACGTAAAGTAGTCATCCGACGAGGGATAAACGTAAACACAACGCATATACAACTAAGATATGTACATTAAATGCTAACGCGACGTAGCCTAGCAATAACGAGATCGAAGGGACTACGGATGCGCAAAGAATATAAAAAAGATGATAAAAATAAAAAACAACTGTAATCGCAGTATAAAAATTTACTTAACGCTTCTTAAAAGCTAGATGCTAACGCGACGTAGATGCGAGCTCAGAGCACTTCGGAAAGTCGTAATATTGGGTGCGTTACGAACACTGGAAGGAAGAGAATTCCAAAGATAAATAGCTTCGATCCAGAATGAGTTCCGAAAGTAATCGGTGTGACAGACTGGTAGTCGATAGTCTGAATGAGCGAGCCGTGATGAAAAACGTTGTGATGGATGCACGGGGACAAAATTAGCATGAAGGTACGAAGGCTGGGATGATGACAATATCTGGTACGTTAACGTCGCTAAAAAGTAATTCCGACGATCTTCAGTTGACAACCAGTTTGCTCGAGCCCAGAATGATGCTAGATTTTGATCCCTACGGAGCCTGTAGATATATCTCAGCGCGGAGTTCAGTAATCGGCGAATTTTTAATAACAAGTACTGAGATGCATCACGGTAAACTACACAGGCGTAATCGATATGCGGTAAGACCAGTGCGTTAACCAGCATAAGTTTAAGTCTGGTGGGTAAGGTAGAACCTCTGAACCGTAACCGATGTAAGGTAAAATGAACTTTAGAACAGATCGACGAAACGTGACGGTTCCAAGTTAGGTCCGAAGAGAGAAATACTCCAAGGTCGCGCACCTCATCGACGTATGGGACCGTAAATCCGTTGACGATTATTGGTGGGACGTCCGTGGTTTTTAACGTGCTCAATTTAAGTCCGCATTCTTGAGTCCAAGACAGAAACGTAGCAATTTCGGCATTCAATTTGTCCACGGTCTCGTGAAGACGACTAATCGGCGTAGTTAGGTAGAACTGGGTGTCGTCCGCAAAAACCACTGTAGTATCACGACAATATCGCATACGCGCGAATAAAGTATTGAACACTATAATAAATAATATTGGCCCCAGGCTCGAACCTTGTGGTACTCCAGATGTAGTTGACACCTCAGGGGCCAGAACTCCATCCAGGCCCTTGATCGTTTGGGAGAGATCACTAAGGTAAGAATGCACCCATGTGGTAGCGATGTCGTCAAAACCAATATTCCGCAAACACTTCAATATGAGCGAATGACCTAGTGAGTCGAAAGCCTTGGAAATGTCGAATAATACCAGAATAGTTATAAAACCCTGTTCAATCCCATATCTGACGTCATCCAAAATCTTCAGTAAGGCGGTCTGCGTGCTGTGAAACCGACGGAATCCACATTGATGAGGGTGAAGAAGATTGTTCGACTCAATATAATTGACAAGTTGCCTGGTTACCAAAGAGTCAAGCAGCTTGGCAATGTGGGGAGGGTTAGCCACAGGTCGAGTATCATTCGGAGACGTTGGATTGGAGCATTTATTCAGCGGGATGATGAAAGATCGTTTCCACGAATTCGGATAAATACCAGTTAACAACGACATATTAAAAATGAAAGTTAACGGAACGACCACTGCTGACAAAATCTTCTGCAGGTGACGCAGCTGCAACCCGTCGGGACTCGGGCCTTTCGATTTATTGAATGAGGCATTCATCACTCTAAGCACGTCCTCAATAGATACAGTAGAAAAGGTGAAAGTAATCATAGACGTAGACGAAACGACACTTTGAGAGGCTCTTAATAAGTCTTGAAGTTCGGACTTGGTACATGGCGAGTGAGATGAGGCAACTTGGCCGTAATGATTATCAAGTTCTTCGGGGGTGAAGTGAATCAGGGATGACGATGACTTGGCCTGGGTAATTCCAAACTTATTGAGTAATCCCCAGATCTTCGGTGGATCGGATTGCCGTCCCAGCGCCCCACAAATGTAATCGTCCTTTGCTGTACGTAAGGATAACTTGATAGTTTTACGCAATTGCCGATACTGATGCATAAGAAGAGTGCTGCGGGTGAGCTTGGCTCGGCGATAAAGCGAGTTTCGCAGCTTAATTTGACGTTTAATGGCCGACGTGATCCAAGGGGCATGCGGTCGCTTTGAAGATACGGTCTTAACGGGTGCATATTTATCGAGCATTGATCCCACACAAAAATAGAATCGATCAAGAAGTTGCGAGATGTTGGCTGACGGAGAAGTCGCAGAACGATAGAGTTCCGGAACGGTGTTGCGCAGTGTATTATTCAGTTCATTGCTAAGGGCCTCAAAGTTACACGAACCGAAATTGCGGTAGGTGACGACCTTTGGTTGATGCGAATAATTCTCTACACGGTATCGAGTAGCAATGAGGTCATGGCCAGCGGCGAATGGTTGATCTGATTGTACAAAATCACAGACTTTATCACCGGAATCAACGAGAATAACATCAAGATGTGTATGCGAACCAGAATGCAAAACATGGTGAGTTGGCCCAAATGGGATAGTGTACAATGAATGCTCAGAAATGAACTTACGTAAAAACACAGTATTCGGATTGTTTGCTGACAGATCACAATTAAAATCACCGGTGATCACAACATTCTTATACGTAGGCAAAAGGACATTTAGTTTAGACATGAAATACGAAAACATACAGCCACCTGGTCGCCTATATACAACAGCTAGCAGCAAGTTCGAATTCGGTGGAATTGTAATATCGATCACCTAGTGCAGTTATTTAAGGTGTCTTGCCTCCCGTTCGGGTTAAAAACACCCCCCCCCCCCCCCTTGGGGGATGGGGACAAATTTTAGTGATGCGCCAGCACCGCTGGTTGTGCACACTTAAAAAAGATATACAACAAGTCAGCTACCACATTTATTAGCAACAAGCTGCCTGCCTTGATGCTTCTGTTGGTTCAGAGAACCTTTCTAACGTCGCCACGGCCCGCTAGAGGCCAACCCTTTCTGCGGTTACTGCCTGCACGGACACGGCACGCCGTAGCGCTCCCCCGTGTGGAACCCGCCGGCAGGGGCTTGACACCGCACCCTAGCTCCCCAGTACGGTGGGTCTCTCGAGTCGTTTCACGATCAGGCATTCGTCGGCACAGACCAGCCGAACGATCGGGTCCGTGAGGTCGTCAATTCTCAAAACTTGCTAAGAGAAGCGGATCTTTCAAAAGCATTGCTCCTCTTCGAGCTCGGGCACTTCGACCCCTCACTCTTCCACAATAAAATTGTGGACGGAGATAACCCGCTCCGCTCTCTTCCACAAGTCCCCTGCGGGGGTAATATCGATCAATAAAAATTCGGGCTCATTAATGGCGGAATTGTCGGACGCATCAATTATAGTATAATTAAACGATTCATGTACGTAACACGCAACGCCACCTCCGAGAATAAAACGATTTCGGCCTTCGGAAGGAATTGCACGATCGTTACGCACTAAATTAAAAAATGGAATCCTCATGGTTTGAGTGGCAATATCCGGAGTCAGCCATGTTTCGGTAAGAGCGAGTATCGAAATGTCAGACGTTTGGAGCAAATGTTCGGTTTGGTGAAAATGCGCGCGCAGATAATTAATATTCGAATGAGCAATTTTGACTACATTAGGCGACCCATGTGATCGGAGTGAGTCTCGATTACGAAGTGCTGAGTTCCCTACCTGTCAATTCATCTTAAGAAGATCGAATTCCGTGACAATCGGCATAGCAGAGTGATCGCGATCCTTGCGGTAGAAAATGCACCCGTCACGAACCCATACACGCGAATTCGGGATCGAATTGGCCTTTGTCTTTGCCATATTTAGCAAGGTGTACGCCGTTTTTGCCAAGAACTCATTTACGAAAATTATCGTTGGATCTTCGGGGTAAAGCTCCGGAAAGATGTCTGCGCGCGTAATCTTCCCGATTTTGCGTTTGCATTCGATGATATGGTTGCGAATCTCGAACGACATGAATTTCACCAGAAGCGAGAAAGCCGTCGGAACCGTTTCGACACTATTTTTAACAAAATTAGTCTTCCGAATGTCAATGATGTGGTTGCGATACTGCGGTACGTTCAGCCTATCAAGAACCCGACCGACGATTTCGGCATGGTCGAGTTTACAGATTTCAGGGATACCGGTGATCACTAACAACGAGTTCGGCAATTCGAAAGCTTTTTGATATTTCAAACGCTCAATTTCAGATGTATTCCGATCAACACGATTCGCGAGTGTTGTCAAATATGTCTGCAAACTGTCGAGACGCGCCGCATTATTGAGCGTTTGCTGCGTGTGAAATGTCATGCGTTGATCAGCTGTCATTGTGCTCCAAGTCTCCGGTAGCACAGCTGGTTGGACTACAGGCGGCGGCGGGAGACCGGCGAAAGGAATGGGATTCATAGTGCTGATGGTAGCGAGGGGAGATAACGAGTGATTAATTGGAATAGTGGGATAGGAGCAAGACGGAGTTGATGATGCAAGGGGGGGATTGACGATTTCGGCAGGACACTGATACACAGGCACACTGGCGGGGAGAGGGGAAACGGTAGTAGAGTGGGATAAGACGTCGGCACTATCCGAAACGGTACCAAGTAAATAGGCGAAAGACCGGGCGCAACACTGAGAGGCGGGTTTATGGCGAATATATAGTTTCACGCACGACCGATGAAATGCACAACCACACTCAGCGCATGTATATTTATCGCGAACGGGGCCACCGCACCGTTTACACGAAAGGAGTTGATCGACTTGGGAATGCGGAGACGCGTTCCTTTTCCTATTCGAAGATCTCTCCGATTTTCTTGTTGGCATCGGTGGTTACCTGTCACTCCACGAAAAATCGGTTTCGTTAGTTGGTGACAGCAGACGATGGTCGAGTGAGGTGGAACCAGAGCTGTCACAATCTTGGCGCATGCGCATTAGGTCGTCAGATTCTCGGTGTTCGTCGGCACGAGCGAGTCACAACGAACAAACGATGACTTAAACCGATGACGTGGAATCAAGGAATTAAGTCACGTGGTTCCCCAAATCACTCGTAATATCGGTTGAAACTTATCGTGACCGTTGATACAATAATTGAGAATAAAAGAGGCTGCTCGTGGACCGAGATAAGACACAAAACACAAACGTGATACGTCAGTCCACTGCACTCCTGCAAAAAAGTCCCACTCGGGAAAACAAAATATGGTGAGAAATGAGAATTCTCTACGGAGCTTAAGAATGAGCTGCGTTCTACTCACCAGTCGGTAGACTACTACGTAATTACCTACATAATTAAGGTAATATCATAATAAAGTAGTAATGTATTAATTTTTATCTTTATTTATACGTAGTAATTTTTTTTATTTGTTGTTTAAAAAATCTTGACCATTGTGATTGCTAAATTTCGAGGCATAACATATAGGAATTTGAGTGCGAGCGCGTGCGTATGCGTCCGTGTGTACACGGAATCCTTCTGGATTCATATTAAGAAGGCACTCGAGAAATTTAAAGGATCTTCGAAATTTAACAGGAAAGTAGACATCATGTAGAAACAATAAAAATTTACTAATTTATTTTCGCTCTAATATGTAGATACAATTTTATAAATGTCTTTAATATTCTAGTAATAAAACTGACATGGACACTTCCATCTTCTACACTATACATCTAGTGCTGGTCATTGATATTTGTTCCGCAATTGGCGCCAAATGTCGCAGTTTTCGTCGGTTTAAAACTTCTCCTCTCACTGTAAAATGAAAAATAAAACTTATTGTTAGATATAATTAACAAAAAGAGATATAATGGTGGAAAATCTTGTATATGTTTAACGGCAACATTTATTCAAAATTTTCGATTATAGGAAATAAACAGAGTAATAAAATACCTTCGATAGTAACGCAGGTATGCTCCTGGACAAAAAACCATGAACTTCTGCTGGCAGAGGTTCCGTACACAACTCGAAATCACGGACAACATAAATTAGCATCGATAAAAGTAATTGTGGCCTGCACATGATGCATAGTACAAGACAGCTGTTGTACTTTCATAAAAATATTACAAATTCCTTCCGCATATTTATAAAATATAATAGGCACAAGATTGTGCGTTATAAAAGAATGGCATGAATAAACAACTTTGGAACAAATCAATATAGTATAAATATCCATTAAGAAAAAATATTTTATTTTTACTTATTTCGTGGACCTTGTAATATTTTTAGAATGGTATGATTTGCGGCACCAGTGGCAAAGTCGATGGGAGACTTTCCACTGGATGATGAAATTAATGCATTGGCGCCATTCTCGACCAATGCCCACACGATGTCGGTCTTGCCCAGTTTCACGGCATAATGCAATGCTGTGAGATTGAAGTTATCCACAGCATTCACATTCACGTCGTGTTCAAGCAGTAACCTGACCATGGGCAGGCTACCTGAAATGACGCCAAGCATCAACGCATTCAGCCCTGTGTTCATCTTACTGTTAAGATTTTCAGCGGCATTTAACAGCAATTTTGTGATTGCTGCATTACCTGACTTAACAGCCAGATGAACTGGTAAAGCGCCATCAATGTCTTTGACATTGACGTCGGCGCCTTGATCCAATAGAATCTTTGCGATCCTGCTGGTTTTTGGCGACTCCGAATGCTCCGCAATGAGATGAAGCGCAGTTTTTCCATCTGCGCTCCTTGCCAAAATATTTGCACCATGTTGCAAAATCAATATCCTTGTGGATGCTTCCAATTGATGTTTGACAGCAATGTGCAGAGCTGTCTCCCTTTTTAAGTTGCGACGCTCAACCTTAACGTGGCCGGTTTGGAGTATCAATTTGGCAATGCGCTCGTGTTGATACTCCAATGCCACGTGTAAAGGAGTCACCCTTGAACTTTGGGTCTGCACATTGCTGTCTGCTCCGTGCTCGAGGAGTGACTTCACCGTCTGCACGTCCATTCTCTTGACTGCACGATGGAGAGCCGTACAGCCAACTTCTGGGGTGCGGAAAATGGGTCGCTGCCCTCGCGAATTAACATTAGCTCCTGCTGCCAAGAGTACGTCCACAACAGACGTACGCTCCTTTTCAACGGCGAGATTTAGAGCCGACTCGCCGGAGTAGCTGCTAATCGCGTTCGGATCCGCACCTTGCTCCAACAAACATTGGACTTTGCTAATGTCACCCTTGATACAATACGTCAGGAGGGCCTTATTCATTGCCTTCCTGTCGACGATTTCGGTAACCACATTAGCCTTGTTCATTTTCTGTAACAAAATCAAAACAATTTTTATGAAAATACTGTAATTTTCCCTATTATGAAAGCCATAATAAAATTTAAATATCACTTGACAATAGTTTGCATGCAGCAAATCTATGAAGTATTGTATTATAATAAGAGTTTCCTGCGCTAGATCTATGAATGACCAATGAACTATACAATTAAATAATGCATAATATACAGGGTGTACGAAAAGTCCCGGGACGGTTGAATAACTTTCGAAAGAATAAAAATTTCAAAAATCGCCGAACCACTTGATTCGATTTTTCAAACAAGCTATCGTTTGAGGGGGGGTTACGGCCCCCCAACCTGAAGGGGGGCGGGGGGCACGAGGGGGGCCAAAAATCTTAAATGGCAACATGGTTTGAGTGGGGGCTCATTTGAAAGGTATTTTCGAGATGAATTCAGATCACTGGTCATAGAAGGCGCTGCGATCATTTTTCGCAGAGATTTTAGACTTTTTCAGATCTTAGACGTACTAACGTTTGAAAAAATGAAAATTTCGAAGTCGCCGAATCGTGTAATTCAATATTCTTAAAAAACTTAAAAAACTTAAAATCGTGTAAAACAATATTCTTAAACCGGTGTCAACCGTATTAATTGAGGGAATATATCTACATTTTTTCAAACGTTAGTACGTCTAAGATCTGAAAAAGTTAAAAATCTCTCCGAAAAATGATCGCAGCGCCATCTATGACCAGTGATCTGAATTCGTCTCGAAAATACCTTTCAAATGAGCCCCCACTCAAACCATGTTGCCATTTAAGATTTTTGGCCCCCCTCGTGCCCCCCGCCCCCCTTGAGGTTGGGGGCCGAAACCCCCCCTCAAAAGATAGCTTGTTTGAAAAATCGAATCACGTGTTTCGGCGATTTTTGAAATTTTTATTCTTTCGAAAGTTATTCAACCGTCCCGGGACTTTTCGTACACCCTGTATAATAAAATAACAACCGACAGTTCTTATATGCGCAGAATATCAAGACCTGAACAACTATCTCAATAATGCCCACACGTCCTTTAAATTTCGTGCAAATATTTTACAGAATTTATATTCTCTACATTGAATCATACACCATTCATGAATATATATCTATAAATAGAAAAGTTTTCTAAAGTTACAATGCCAGTTATTTGTTTTATTATTAGCTTTACTAGATTTCAATACGTATATGGGGCATTCCATGCCAAACGGGCAACTGAGAAGATTAGCCCTTTTCGGTGTCTCGCATTAAAAGCTTGTTTCTGAAGTTCTGTGTTCGAGAAAGGAAAAAATAATTAGTGGATTTTATTCGTCTTTTTATACACTTTCCGATGATTAAAATGATTGTTTGGTAAACCTTCGGAAAAGGCACCTCCTCGCAAAAAAATTTAAATTACTCTATTCCGACGTATTTTTGCCTCCTGATTACGAATATGACAACAAAAATTGCGGGTCGGACGTATTAAAGCTGCTATTTTTAAAAAATAGCAAAAAATCGCGTTGTTTTTTTTGTTTTTTGCATTTATTTTCAAAAATACGCATCTGACGAAAAATTGTTTCAAATAAAAGTTGTAGAGCGGAAAATTCTCGACAAAAAAAATTCTATACATTTTTTCCGTAATTGCAACAGTAAGCCCGTAAATGAGAGTTGAAAGTTCCCATGATGTGTTTCTACCGAGTACACAGGGTCTCCCGCATCACACCAACCACAGAGATGTCGGCTTCCCTAACAAATGGAGAACGGCTAAAGTGATAGCACTCTTAAAAAAAGGGAAACCACCAAACCTTCCAAGTAGCTATAGACCGATATCATTATTACCGAACATCAGTAAAGTTTTCGAAGTACTATTAAACATGCAATTAAGTTATCAATGCGACGCCAGAATATTGATACCCGAAGCCCAGTTTGGATTTAAATACCGTCACTCCACAATCCACGCAGTAGGGAAACTTACATCCGACATAAATAGAGCCCTAAACGAAAATAGATTTGTAGGCGCGGTGCTTATCGATATTGAGAAGGCTTTTGATCCAGTATGGAGGGAGGGCCTTTTATTTAAATTGTTAAGAGCAAAACTCCCTTTACACTTAATAAGAAGCTTGTGGATGACGATAGAGGGAAAGGGTTTTTTCATATCGCAAGGACAGAACAAGTCAGATCGCAGGTTTAGGTTGACAGAAGGTTTACAACAGGGGGCAGTCAACTCCCCACTGCTATATAATATATATATGGCATCACCGTTGTCTGTGTATGGAATAAATGAGTCCTCGCTAATAAGAGGCATTGCATTCGCGGACGACGTGATTCTGTATGTGACACATAGAAATATGGAAAAAGTGCAAGATGAGTTGCAAAAAATATTCCAAAAAAATCTTAAACTTTTATAAAATGTGGAAACTTAGCGTCAACTTGGGCAAATGCGAGACGATTCTGTTTAGACCGAATACAGACAAAGTGCGCGGAAAATTCAAAAAAATATGGAGGGACTTTTCGATTACGTCAGGGGAGGGGGGTGATCCCTTGCCAAACAAAAAGACGGTCAAATACCTTGGAGTGCACTTGGATGAAAAGCTAAGATACACAGAACATATAGAGATTCAATTAAAGAGGGCAAAAGCGGCGTTCTTCGCGTTTGGGAGGCTCTTCCACTCGAGATATCTCAATAAAAGAGTAAAAACAATATGTTACCTCACCCTAATAAGACCAATAGTAACGTACGGTTGCCAAATATGGTATAATATAGGCCCATCTGTAATGGAAAAGTTGAGATCTTTCGAGAGAGGCTGCCTCCGGGCGTGTACGGGACTCTATAGAACGGAGGTGTCGGGTTTCACCAAGAGCTACTCCAATGTGAAACTGTATGATAACGCCGATATCAATAGAATAGACTTGTTTGTTTTGAGATTGACAAGGGATCATATAGTCACTGCTTCCAGGATGTTCGAGAACAGCGTAATTTTCGCCCAATACTATCCAAATAATGTATATTTCGAGAGAATGAGAAAAATTTGGAGGGTTCCCCACGAAGCCTTTCCTTATCTGGATAACATCGGATTAATACAGGACATAAATAATGTTCCATTACTGTACCACATAAAAAGACACGCCTATAACAAAAAGATAGATTATGATCCGGGAATCAACGCTTTAGATACTATTCTACCCCTAAGGTTTGCGATAGGTTTATCCAAAAAGGACAGGTTAGATAATTACAAAGTAAAAAAAAAATATTGGTGGTTAAATGCAGATTTTGCACGAAACCATAAAAATGATATTCTTCGAGCGGCAAATTCGTATCAAAACGTGAGACATGCTATAGACAGGTAAAGCAAAATAAGATAGACGGCAGAATAATATTTCAATCTTGTTTTTTTTTTTTAAGCATACATGTGCGGACTTATTTTTGTTGCTCAAAGTCCAGAGCAAATTTTTGTAAATCTTTTTTTTATCCATATTGCGTTATGACGTCCCTAAATGTAATAAAATATGGTCAGTATGAATAAAACGCGCAAAAGACACGAGCGAGAACTGCGGGTGCCTTTGTTAAAGGCCAAACAGTGTAACTGAAATGCGAACAGAGGTTGTTACGGTTTTTATGTTATTTGTTATCCGTTGTATAATTGTTATGTAGATATACCTGGTTACAACAATAAATGTTATAAAAAAAAAAAAAAAACAGATGTCGGCGATTATCAAACCTACGTGCTACATTAGTACGTTATTTACTACAAACCTAATCTCTGACCATTCACATAGCACATGGTATTGATTCTCACCCACATCAGTGTGGTTGGAGGTTAGGTTAGTATAAAAGGGGGGTCTGGGGGGCCGAGCCCCCCAGCACGAAAGCACCCCCTAGATTCCCAATCGGTTCGGGAATTATATCTACCTAGTACCCGGTAGAAACGCATCATGGGAACTTTCAACCCTTATTTACGGGCTTACTGTTGCAATGGGGTTCACCGGTAAAATTTTTGTATTGTTTTTTATTGTTTTAAATAATAATTTAGGTCATAAATAACACAAATAAAATCTAAAAAATAATTAATTCATTAATTTGGGTATTTTATTTGCCAATTAAAAACTCTTCCGTTTGAAAGCGCGCCAGTTTCGTGTGACGTCACTATGCGGGTTCGGCTGTCAACCAATCCCGTTCGCATATTCTGCTGTGCCTTTATGTCATGTTTAACCTCAATAGTTTGCTTCGAAGTTTTTATTATGAAAAAAAGGGACATAAGACCTGCTGATAAGATTCATACACTTTATTATGCAGTTATTTGCGTTTTCTTAATTGCAAAAATAGTTTTAAAATCTATGTATACATATATAGGTAACATTTATCAGCTACAATGATGCACCTTTGGATGAATCGTCGTGACGCTACTTTTGTCGCCGCGTGTATATTGAACCTATTTGTAAAATAGCAGGACTTACAACCCTTTTTCCATAGTACAAGTTTGTTTTTTCCATTTTAAAAATTTCGGAGCAAACTTTTGGGGTTAAACATGACATGAATGCACAGTATAATATTCGAACTGGATTGGTTGACAGCCGAACCTGCATAGTGACGTCACACGAAACTGGCGCGCGTTCAAACGGAAGAGTTTTTAATTGGCAAATAAAATACCCAAATTAATAAATTAATTTTTTTTTCGATTTTATTTGTGTTATCTGTTATCCAAATTATTATTTAAAACAATAAAAAATAATAAAAAAATTTTACCGGTGAACCCCATTACGGAAAAAATGTATAAAATCCTTTTTGTCGAGAATTTTGCGCTCTACAACTGTTATTTGAAATATTTTTCTGTGAGATTCGTAAGATTCGTATTTTTTGAAAACAAATGCAAAAAACTAAAAAAAACGCGTTTTTTGGCTATTTTTTTCAAAATATGCGGCTTTAATACTTCCGACCCGCAATTTTTGTTTTCATATTCGTAATCAGGAGGCAAAAATACATCGGAGTCGGGTACAAACAAAATTTTTTAGGATGAGGTGCCTTTTCCGAAGGTTTACCGATTTTTTTATTTTATTTACATATTCATCATGATTTTTCAGTGTAAAAAATAAAAATCGATTTTTTTCAAACTTGGACGTTTTAAATATCTTTTTAAACAGGCTCAAATGAAAACTCGTATATTTTCCTATAAATCCCATTGTCTCAGTTATGGGCCGCTTGATTCTTCATCCATAAATATGCATAATAATAAACGCATTTGGGTATTGCCGCTCACGAGGCTGCATTTCTTACACATTTCAGGATAAAGAATCAACCGACCCATAATTATGACAATGTTATTTTATAGAAAAATATACGAACTTTTATTTGAGCCTGTTTAAAAAAATATTTAAAATGTCCAAGTTTGAGAAAAATCAATTTTTATTTTGAAACTGAAAAATCATGGTAACATATAAATAAAATAAAAAATCATAAATATAATTCAAGGAATTTAGTATATACATCATGCCAATAAGTAATATTTTCTCATGTGCACTAATTTTTAACTTATTTCAATTATGCAAAAATAGGTAGTGTGTCTTATGTTTTTATTTTTCTTACAAAATTTAGGTACTGTGTTTTGTACATGCTGCATATTTTTTATTTTATAATTTATTGTAATCTCTAAAATGTAATAAAACAACTTTTTGTAGTCTTGATAATGACAGCGACGCTGTCGAAACGTCGACTATATGAACGGACCAAAATCTGCTGTTCTTCATTACACCTTGCTGACTCGGATAATCGATTTAGCCACTTCTTCGTAAAATGTAAAATAAAAAATCATTTTAATCATCAGGAAGTGCATAAAAAGACGAATAAAATGCAGTAATTATTTTTTCCTTTCTCCGAAACAAAACTTTAGAAATAAGCGTTTATTGGGAGACACCGAAAAAGTCTAATCTTCTCAGTTGCCGTTTGGCATGGAATGCCCCATTTGAGGAATTCCACCGAACTGCTAACATTGCAAGTACTATAGCAGAAAAGCCGTATAAATGAAGGTAAAATCGAGTTTTTTCTTCATAGCATTTCAAGAAGACCATTAGTACAATATACTCAAACTTTCTACCTCTGTAACAATTATCCTTGCATAAGAAGCAGAACACTGGCTGAAATTACAGTTCCTTTTATGCATACTCGCCACATTTTTATTCAGTTCGAGGCCGTTTAAAAAAAAAATTTTATCCAAATGATTTGAAATCGATATACATTATTGGCAGAGATAATATCTAATAGAATATTTGTAATTGAAATGTGTGCCTGTCTTAGAAAATTAAGTATGAAAGCCAGGAACAAGCGTACCCGATTTTTGCGAAAATGAAATTTTTGTTACATTTTGCGCTTTAATCCTTCGAGTCGCGGTAGTAACCCACGTTACTACCTCGATTTCTTTGAATTTTAATTATTTACGTTCAAGTTAACGTATTCCGATCGTTCTTTTTGCTATTTTCTGTTACCTTAGTACTTAAAGAACATATCCACATGACTAAAAATACATAATTGTTTATTGTTTACTTTATATAAATAAACAAATACAAAAAATCATGTTTTTTTGGAAAGAATTCATTTTTGACGCTATTTTGAAAGATAATGACTTGAAGTTCGGGGTATATAGGTTTTTGGGGTCGCTGATTACGAATCCTGTGTCAGATTTACAAAATTCAAAATGGCGGATTCAATATGACGGTCAGAAACATGTAAAAAATCGCCAATTTTGATGAAAATGTGTATTAGGGGGTTTTCGGGGTCGCTGATTGCGAATCCGATGTCAGCTTTATAACATTTAAAATGACGGATCCAAGATGGCTGATTCAAGATGGCGGTGATCGAGATTTAAAAAAGCGCGAATTGTGGTGAAAATGCGTATTTGGGAATTTCCGAAGTTGATAATTACGAATTCAATATCAGCTTTACGAAATTCAAAATGGCTGTGAGCAAGATGTAAAAAAGAGAATTTTTTATGAAAAAGCGTGTTAGGGAATTTTCAGCCACGCTGAATACGAATTTTATGTTGATTGTAGGTAAGATGTTAAAAAATATAAAAACAACAACAAAAAAATGGAGCTAGTACTGTTCACGTCCACGTTATTAGCTCTGCGTAATGCCGAGAAAGAGAAATATTCAAATAATATTTCGCATAATTGATCCACACATCTCGAGTGCAACTGTTACTCGCCATTTTCAATTTCTAATTTTGGCAATCTGACATCAAATTCGTAATGTATGACCCCCAAATGACATTTCTATCATTATCATAGCAGATTCACAATTGTATAGAATGCAACATCGAATTCGTTATCAGCGTCTCTGAACATCCCTTAATACGTATTTTCATCAACATTCTCGCTTTTTATATCTCGCTGACCGCCATCTTGAATCTTTCATTTTGAATTTCGTAAAGCTGACATCGGATTCGTAATCAGCGATCCCAAAAACCCTCTAATACGCATTTTCATCAAAAGTCTCGATTTTTATATCTCGGTGAAGGCCATATTGAATCCGCCATTTTGAATTTCGTAAATCTGACATAGGATTCATAATCAGCGATCTTGAAAACCCCCGAGTAGCAAATTTTGTCCCAATCGAATTATATTTTAAATTTTTGTCCGCCACATTGGATCCACCATCTTGAATTTCGAAAAACGAACCTCGGATTCGTAATTAGCTACCTTGAAAACCCCCGAGTAGCAATTTTTGTCCCAATCTAATTATATTTAGAATTTTTGTCCGCCATATTGGATCCGCCATCTTGAATTTCGAAAAACTAACCTCGAATTCGTAATCAGCGACCTCAAAAACCCCCGAGTAACAAATTTGAGCTAAATTCGATAAAAGGAAAAATGTGTGACTCAAAGGGTTAAAAAAAAAACTCTTATTATTTTTGACTTGTGCATGGCGGTAAATAATCCCCTTTGAATAAGAATGAAAATAGAACCCGGTTTATATATACATACGGTTTGTATGTGCCTTGTGTATGAACCTCTCAGCGACGTTCGCAACATTGCTTTTTACTTGCTCCACTCCAATTGAAAATCATGATTTTTTAAGGGCACACCGACAAGGTCCATAGAATAACTTTTTAACTTTTGGCCAATTTTTCTGTAGTACATTTTCTTCAGTATCCAACCTGGTATATCATTAATTTTTTTACCAGAGTCGAAAAAATGTCAAACATTACGTTTATTTTATTATGCTACACAGTACTGTATGCAGATACTAACTTTCTTCCTTCTTTATTCTAAACAAAACTACACGATCACGTACAGTTACTAGGTGTCAAATTGTTTAGCAACTCGATTACAATTCGAATGCAGGAAATATTCGAGCTGTTGAAGTAATTTCGGTGTCTTCCTTCTAGATTATCGAGAGAACCTGATGTCCGATTTCACAATTTAATGAACACTTTTGGAGAGGCACAAAATGTAGAAAATTAAAGTATTCGTGTAAAGAGCACAAAGTGAGGTGAACTTTCAGCTTTGACTAACTGAACAAGAATGAGCCAAGCATGCAGGCGTAGTCTAATGGTGGTGTATCACGTCTGCAGGAGGCGGGCGTAAAAACCATATTAACTCCCACTCACTACCTCTGGCTGCCGTACCTGTCCCCTACTTAACTTTCACGGCCCAACCCTCGCTTGAAACATGGCTTGTTTTTCAATTCTTTATATGTATATGTTTATTTTAATTGTACTTATATATATATAAATTTTTTTTTTAATTACTGGAGCCCGTGAAAATCGCTAAATACGGTCGTTTTTGGAAAAATTATTAAAAATTTAAATTTTCTTATCCAAAAAAATTTATGTGGATTCTTTGGGTCATTTTGGATAAAAAATGTCTCTTTTGATTTTTTCGTAAAATGCACATTTTCGGTGATAACAATTGCCAAAATTCACAAAAATCTTTTTTTCTACAAGTTTGGTAATTTTTATCTCCGAAAGTATGCATTTTACGAAAATATCACAAGGGACATTTTTCCTGTTATTTCTATATTGATCAATTTATCATTACTTCAATTACGTTTGTACAGTTTTCTGTCTTTTTTTTAAAGAAGTTTCCCTCACCGTAAATTCAATGCAACCGAAATATTGTCTGTACTGTTATTATTTAGAAAAATTATTTGCAATTCAACATCAATAATCAGAAGTGACAAGACATTTCTGACCTCTTGTTTTATACTTTACCAGACAATAAATAGTGAAAGCAAAGAAGCAATTAGGCCATTTATGATAAGCAGGATTCAAAAATCCGAAATGATTTAGAATTACTATTTTTCTTCACGCCGGGAAGAAAGTAGCAAATTCCCTCCCGCAAGCGGGAAGGACGTTGCTGCTTATCCTCCCTTGCGTGAAGAAAAATCGTATACTTCCCTCGGGAGGTAGAAAAGAATGCCTCTCTCGTTTAGTAATATACTATTTTATGCAATTCTGTTTGCAAAGTGTGACTTTGCGCACTAAAATTCGATGCGCAAAGTAAATTTTGCCGTACTAATGCCTAAGCAGTTCGCAAAGTAAATATTATTCACGCTACTCGTGTGGTAAAATGCACTTATTACATAATATACTATAATGCTAGTCATGTAGACAAATGGTTATGCAATAACAACAGTGTATGCAATATATTGATAACAATGGTAATTGTAACGAGGAATACATTACCACTACATGAGTAATTCAGCGGAATAGAGCAAAATATTATGATGAATTATTTATTTATTGAATATATTCCAAAATAACAACGGAAATTAATTTATCAAAACTGCATTGTATGTATGAGAAAAAAATTAATAAACAAAACATATATTTAGAACAAATATATATTTACAATTACGTATAGCATATATTAGGTCTAAACCTATATATAAATTTAAATACCATTTACTCTCAAATTTTTTAATTAAGCGATTGTTTTAACTAATTTATTAGTTACTTTATATATATTATTTAATTTGATAAATTAATCATTTTCTTGCTCATAAATAAATTCAGAAACTAAATTATTTCAAGGAGATTCCAAACCGTATCGCTCGTTCTGAAGCCGTTAAGATCCATTTTGATGATAAAAATGTTATAATTTTCAGGCTACAAGGGCACTGTTTATGCAAGATTTAATAACATATCTACAGTAATAGAAATTCACTTGTTTTCGACAAATTTTTAAAAACAGTGTTAATCAATAAAATATTGTGTAATTTGAAAGATATATTTCACGCATGATTATTTAAAGTAGGAAATTTTATCACTAACTTGTGTTTGATTATACATTGAAAATATTTTACATTCAATAAACGGAGTGAAATTCCAATTGTATAGAATAACGATTTAATATTACCATAAACTATCACAAGATAATCTATAAGTCAGGTTATTTATGAATTACCCCTAGTCTAGAGTCTAGACGGGTAGGTGAGTCATAATTCATTTCAAAACGGAAATGAGTTTCTTAATCCTCAACCGGGTCACTTATTTAATCCCTAACGTGAAAAGAGTCACGAATACGTTTCAAACCAATACAACAATTTTTTGACCATCAAATGAGAACGGATGAGGTTTTACTAGGAGCTTAAAGTATTACTTTTCTATCGATGTCTGTGAATTTTTCAAAATAGATAAATTTACGATGGGTAAATTTTTAGTTCATAGAACCAGATATTGTTCCTTATCAATGAAAAAATGCATCAAAAGTACGTTGAGAGGTTAATTATGACACATGCCGTAACTTCTTGAATATTCCTTACCGCTAAGTTATGATTTCGATATGTGTTCAAAAAGTCGTTCTTTCTTTTTTTAAATTGGGTTTCCTTTTTAAGAAGTGAGCATAAATGAATGTTTGCGATAACTATATCCTGTTAATAAAAACAAAAAATAAGTAAAAATTAAAAAAGCTACCCGAGTAAGAATCTCGAGTATTAAAATAATAATAAATTAGAATCACCAATTGACATGAATTAGAAACAGATTTATTTGTGTTGTCGTTTTGACGATCGATCTTGTCTAATTTCATATTGCAAATATTTTATTTTTATAAGTTATTACGCAATTAAGTAAAAAATTAGTTTCTTTTCGACATTCTGAAGATGACGACTTGGATCGTCGAAACGTCGACGCAAGTTAATGTTTTTTTCTCTCACATGTAATGATAATAAAATTGTTATTCATTATCTCCGAATATTCGAACCATCCTATTATTTTCATAGATTTAGGTTAATATGGATTTTTGCTAGCTAGATGGAATAAGAATATTAGATTATTGCTTAATAAAAAACTCCAATACACTTTTTGAATTAATGTTTTCTTGCATAACAGTATATATACACAACAGTATTAAGATGTTGCTATAGGAAAAGAATAATAGGGTCATAAGAGAATAACGATTAAATCTGAAAGTCATAGGAAATCATTGTATGTTCATTAAAGACATTGAAACTTAATGAAGACAGTATAACGTACAAGGTAAATTATGAGTTGTCAATAAAAATTTAATGGTTAATATAGGACTGATAGTTCTGAAAATTCATATAAGTTTAATAGCTTTTGTCCTACAAATATGTGCAAATATTATTAAATGCATTTTTTTAAATGTTTTGTAAGTCCAAGAAAAATTTCAAATTGCTAATGTCAAAATTATTCAGGTTCCCCAACTGCGATGCTTACGATAAATAATGTTTGCAAGTTAAATACAAGTTGAATAAGTTAAATTTGTGGTGGTTTGAAATATAACTGAACATGTTTTTATTTTGATTTAAATTGATTTATCATTTCTATATCAAAGTTTTCTCTTTTGTTTCATTTAACTTAAGTTTGCATTTCTTAAAAAAGAATTTTCGTGTCGCAAATGCTGTTTTCAGGCATCATTAGCGTTATAGGATATGTCTAGTAAATCAAAATTAAACCATTCAACCGAAATTACAACTCCTCCAAAATGACAGTTTAAATTTCAATGTCAACAAATTACCTATGCAAGTCTCTAAATCCCGATTGGTCGATGCGATTGTAAATAATACTTACCTATACACTGTAATATTGGCCTGCTACACAATATTATACCATATACATTATGACCGTGTCTTTATCGGTTCTACAAACTTAAGATGTTAAATCAGAGTCCTAAATCAACTTCTCAGATTGTAACTATACAAGAATTACTTCCTCAAAAATCGCGTCAATTTCATGGACAAAATGAATCCTTCGAATGTTTTACATTCTAGATTTTTACTATTGGGGACTTTTACCCCGTTCCATTAGATTCTAATTTAGTTCGCCTTCGTTTATTAAGATTCAAATTTTCTGATCCTTAGAAGTTTATTAGTTGAAAATTTAAGATATTTATGCAGTGAATAAAATTATTTATTTTTCTCATTTTGTTTATTATTAATAAATTAGTTTAACAAAACACAACTTTTTTCAGATTTAAATGGTGTGATATCTCAAAAATCGTGTTTCAGCTCAACAATTCGCCATTTTTATTAAATTGCGTTCATCGTTTTATATTTTAATATATGTTTTCAAAAGCTTAGATATCAAATAAACATAATATGTACATATGATTTTTGTTTATCATGCGAGGTATGATTTTCGCACTGCCCATAAGACTCGTGTTGTTTTCGTCGTTTAATTATTTTCCTACTTTTATCTTCATAGTAATAACATTAAATCACACATTTGATGTTAATGAGCACTGTTAGAATTTCCTGACATACCTGACATATTTACGCAGTTACCGTTTACTTTTAGTAAATTTCAGAAACGGTAACAGTTTACAGCTTAAGTACAATTAAGTACAATTTAGTAGTTTTCATATGAGAAAATTATATGTAAAAAAAGGGAGAGTATGGCTTCCGCGTTCTTGGTGCGATTGAGTGTAAAATTCGTGCTCTTCGACAGATAGGCCTGTTTCTTCGCTAGTTGAAAAGCGTACTATTTTTATCGAGATACAACTGTAGGGTACATCAATGCATTTTCTCATACTGCATTGATATGAAGTATCCTTAACCTTTGTGGAATAAATTTACCTGAAAAATATTTCGAAAATTTGGAAAAAGTTGAAGTCAGTACTAGTAAATATAATCCGATTGTTTGAAAATGAAATTATTCCTAAATGCATTATGTGAAGGTATAGGGAATCAATTACATTTTAATGGGAGTATTTCGAAAGTGGTTTATCGGTCAATTACGCTTATGATTCAAACCGATTACTGTAATGCCATTGATACGATTATAAATGGCCTTGATAATAAAGCATATCTTAATAAAGTAGTATATCATAAGACTATTAAATTATAAACTGATGTCGTTTATGGACCAGAATGACTCATGATTTACGAAACCATTAAACTCGGAAAATTCCAAATTGACCGACTCGTTTCTGCTGATCCGAATTTCACGTAGCGACTACATTAAAACATTTATTATAATACATTAATATATTTATTTACAATCAGGTGATCGAAACAAACATTCATTTAACATTTGACATTTAATTTGAATAAACTTATATTTCGGAAAATGTAGGTATACAGAAAATCATTACCATTAATTGCAGAAAAGTTCAAAGATGTCTTCTCTTAAGTATAATTTAACGTTGATCGTACGCAACATTCTAAAAATATTTTTGAAAAAGAGTAACTTAATTTTGTATTTTTCACAATTAATTCGAATTCAAAGTTGAAATGATATACTAGCTCAATATAATGCCGTTTATTGTTAGTTATTTTTTCCCAGTGCACTCATTTTTAAGTGCACTCTTCGAAGTTCAAATGATCTGGGCACAAATGCTCTTTTAAACCGAAGAAATGAAAAAAAAACAACATAGAAACAAAAAGAAAGCAATAAAAACGTAAAACACAACTTCCCATGTGCACGGCGTTAAGGTTAAGTGTATTTCCATGCATTTTTGTAATAAATTCGAATTTTGTTGAGAAAAAGTAAAAGAATTAATGAAAATTAGACTGCAAGAAAGAAAGAAAACGAGTTTGGTTGATACATTGCACGCGATTTTCGCGCTTAATACCATCAGCTTCGTGGTAAAATAAAACAGTAAAATAAGTAAATACAGAAATAAATGCGTGGATGAAACAAAATAAAATATTAATTAAATAAATTTACGTAAACATGTATATGATGTTACCTTTATCCAAAAGGTGATAAATATTTTTGCTTACAAACTGCATTCGCGCCATATGCTGTGTTTCTTGAGACGTACATTTTTTTAGTGATTTTTTACCGATTGTTTTACTGATAAAATATTCTGGCAATTTGCGTAAAACTTTCAGGAAACGATTTATCAATAATATTAGCATATTATTGTTCACAGTTTTGTATACTTAGAGACTTTTATATAAAAAATATGGAATAAGAAGAATTTAGGGGTATTCGTTGCTCTGTCCTAATAAATTTTATAGGAATAGAAAATTTGATTTCTTTTATAAACTCTAAGCGCGAAACCCAACATTCGCTCACTGTTTTTTTTTTGTGCGAAGTGGCCGATTTTCCCAAGGATAATTTTGTACTTCGCAAGCTGAAAACAGGTATAGAATTCATATATATTTATAAATGAAATAAATAATAATAGTAGGACTGACTTTTATCATTATTTTTCCAATAATCATTAAAGCAGTTTATTTTTCTCCGAGGATAACCTATATATCAACATATTATATTATGGATATGTCATGAATAAATCTTTAATATTATTTATAAACAAAAGTATTGAAATATGAAATAATAATTATCATTACAGTCCAATAAAATGTATAAACTTGTGAATTCTGAACCTACAGATTTATGGGCTTTTAATTTCTGTGTTATTTATCTTAATTTTAGTTTCGTATCCTGTGAATCGCAAAAAAATATATATTTCTAAAAGTTCTACAAGTATTATACAACGTTTTTTTTTAAATAAAGACAATTATTTTAATAAAAATGAGAAATAATCATTTATTTAGTACCTGTATCTTCGAGACTCTGAAATTCCAATTTTGTAATCACCGTATTAATGTTATTAGATCGGTTTAAATAAAAACTGTTTCAAAATATTTATATATATATATATAAATATTTTGAATCAGTGAAATAAATAAACATTATGTTAGTATTTGAAAATATATATACATATATATATATATATATATAAATAAAAATCAACAACGATTTCGTTTTACGTTTCGTACAATACTATTTTCAAAATGTCATATAATTTTCATTTATTTTATAGTTTATAAAACATAAATTCAATTTGGTATAGATTTCAAATCTTCCAATGAAATCCTGGTTCCAATGTTACCAAAGTTTGTGTACGTTTTTTGTTATTATTTTCCCCTCGAAGTAAAGGCAATGTTATCGAAACCTTTAATATATTGATATTATGTAGCCGCCAAATTTTAGCGATTAAACGTCAGTAATAATCATTAGTTATAAGATACTTCCGACCTCATATTTTATACTTTACCGGAAATTAAATAGTGAAGATAGGGAGGCACATAGTCCATTTCTTATAGGTAACAGTCAGAAATCCGAAACGATTTAAATGAATATTATTCATTCTGGGGATATTAAATTAACGGCTTCATTAAAAAATAAATAGTATAAGCAATTTATTCAGAACAAAATGGTAATTTCATTGGGAAATATATTACCAATGTATGGCAACTATGGCGAGAGAGAGAAAAACATATTGCTAAATTTTAAAGAGCATGAAAAAATCAATATTAAACGAATACATATAAAACTGTAAATACGATTTAGACCTAATGTCTCTATTTTGGTATTTATATTAATTAACTAAAAAATCGTGACAATTTTCTCAAAACACGGGCATCCTTTATGCAATTTGAAGAGCATCGAAGAAAAAGTGTTACTAATGTACTTATTTTGGACCTATTCTGAGATTCAATATTAATAAATAAAACGATGCGCAATTTCAAAGAATTCATTTTTTTACTAAGAAAATATTTATGACATTAAGGACAAAAAGGCGGGAATTTGTAACAACAGACGCGTACTCTTGATGAGTAATGCCTATACCAACCTTGAATTTTCAATATTTTCTTATTTCAACCTCTATTAATTTCAACAAAATCTGTTAATTTCCATCAGTACCCTGGTAGAAATCTGTCCAGTTTTTTGTTACATTGTCCAGTTTTCCTATACCTTTAACACGGCAAAGACAGAAACTGGCCAAAAAATGGACTCATTTTCTACCAGGGTACAAATTGAAACAATTAATTTATACAGAAACATGCAACTTTCTCGAAATCTGTTGGTTGTTGTTGTGAATTGTCCTTTTTATCATTTCAAAATATTGTTAATGTAGGACAAATGCAGGACGTTTTAAAATAAGAGGGTTTTTAAAATTTTAGATTATGTAAAGCTAAAAATCATGATATTCAAAATACGCATATATTTTATTATAATTTTCTATAATATATTTATATTTTTATCGTGGACAGTGCCTAATATTTTGCCACTCATTTTTTGTTAAAATCACATGAAGATTTAAATATATAATGCAGACGATTTTTATTAACTACCGGCAGTGAAATGTCATTTTTATAGAATAATGATAGAATGTTAGGATAAATTAACAACAGGGACGTAACAAAATTCGTAATCGGCAAAACAAACGTTCATAATATAATTATTGAATTTTGACAAAAAATGAATACATTAATAATGGTTAATCATGATTAGGAAATATCGTTGAATTACTTTGTAAAGCCTTCTACTGCATCTATAATATTTTGATAATAAATCACGAAACACAACCGTTGAACGCTGAAATAGTGTATTATGAAACTAGTGCGTAAAATGTGACCGAATATTGTCAAAAGTATGTAAAATAGCATTTTACGAAATGAATGGCATAATAGTAGTTTTCGATACAAGTGCGTATGCGTAAAGAACTTTACACGTACACACGTGTGCCGAAATATTGTTTACGTACGGCTTTTCCGTGCGTAAAGTATAATCGAGTGCGTAAAGTTTACTTTACGCACGAGTTTACTTTACGCACCGAAAAGACGTACATACATGTATTTTACGTTTCTACAAATCCCAATGCATACCAATGTTCCCTAATAAAATGGAAAGTCTTGACGGGTATACATACGCCATCATTCATTTCGCAAAGAAAATAAGTTTTCTCTAGAAATTTTGATACGGCCTGATTGCTGCCTGATTAGGCCCTGATAAGTTTTGAGGCAGCTTGGACAGATTTCTGCTCGGGACTTGATTAATATGCTTTATTGTCCATTTTTGATCGTCTTAATGCCATTACAGTAATCGGTTTGAATCATAAGCGTAAATTAACCGATAAACCACTTTCAAAATACTCCCATTAAAATGTAATTTATTCCGTATACCGTCACATAATGCATTCGGGAAGTTGATAGAGAATTCATTAATTACAGGTACGTGTGAGGTTTATTGAGATTTTCGAAATTGTATTTGTAGATGAAAGTCTTAATTGTATGTTGTAATTATGTTGCAATAAGTAACGCTCCACCGTTCAAAGCGTTATTCAAATTAGTAAAAAATTTAGTTTGTCGTTTTGCGAATGGTTGTCTAACATTAAACACAATTGCAAGTTATCTAGATTGTGACAGTGGTTAAGTACGATTTTCAGTACTTCTACTAATTGTATTATCATTTTCATTATATACATTCTAATAAAAATAATAGTTTTATAGCCTAGACAGTTATGTGAATATCAATATATACTAATGTAAAATATATAATTCTCTAATAAAAGTGTATCATATATGTGACTGTTTATTGGAATATAAGACCCAATATTTACGGGAGATGATCATTTTGAAATCCGTAATTTTATTTTCAAACAATCGGGATTTACTCGCCATTATGTGCACAGTTTTCCCGCTCAATCCGCCAGGATTATTTAATAATCTTATTGAAGCTGAATTTTGTGTTTACCATATCTAATTCGCTGCATCACTACTAATTCCAGAAGTATACCGTTAATGTTAATTTTTACATATCCACCATAACCTAACGTACAGAAACGACCCGAGACATTTTATTACTTTCGAAACAGTTAATAAACCAACCAGTTAAATCATACGTTTTATAATGGGAGTTTGTTCACTTCCAAATAAAAAAATTTCATAGCAATGATGTTCCTTTCCCCTTCAGCCATCCAAAATGAAGTTGAGCAAAATCTAGCGTTTCAATCATTCGGATCATGAAATTTGGCAAAGACCATTCAGCATTACTTCGTTGAATATGAACTTTGTGTTCACAAGTGATATATCGATACATCTCTACTAAGTCCACAGGTATAAAATTAACGTTTAATTTTTGTAACTCTACCCTAACATACAGAAATGTTCTAAGACGTTTATTGACTTATACTTTTTTGTGTGATTTGAAAACAATGAACAAATAAATTGATTGTAATTTGATCAAATTGATTCACACAAAATGTAATTATTAAGTTAGATATTCGTATTTTATTTACATATAATATTACATGTACTACATGTACACATATTTGTATTAAAATATCGAGTCGATCAGAGACCATTGTATCAGTTACCATTATTACTGAATAAAAATGTAAACATTTCATTCGCAAAGCGTTATAAAGACGATTCATGATTTGTAAAATTCTTGCCAAAGAAAGTCATTCAAAATGTATGCTATTTTCTGTGTAGACTTTCCTTCTCGAAGTGTTTTACAGTTATTTCATAAAAATTGTATTACATATATCCAAAATTTTAACCTCGTTCCAATTAAAATTGTGATTTTTGAGTCGCCTGTACACGATTCTTTAACAATCACATCACAATTATTGCTTTTTATACAATATACTGTGTTATCCTTATCTAATATTTTTACTGTATCTTTTCCATTTGAAATAATATTGCATAACGTGTTAGGTATTATTGTATATTGTAATATTTTAGATTGTATTTAATTGAGTCGAAAACTCCTTTTACAAAAGTAACTTTTATAAAGGGTTTTGGGTTATTCTTGTTATATATGAATTCATATTGCATAAGAATTAACTCTTTTTGTAATATATTTTTCTGTCATGCGAATAATTATTTTCGAATAAAAGTTTCTTATCCATTGCCACATTTTTTATGGAATTATGTCTCACTATATTTGAAAGCTCTGTCTACTAAATTATAAATATACGTGATATATAATAAATGAAATGAATGTACGAAATGTTTGTGATACGAATACAAATTTAAAAATTTACCTGAAAAGGTGGGTTTTTCTAAACCAATCAAAACATAATCTGGTATTTTCGGTGTCTCCAATCAATAAAACAGATCTAAAAAGGGAATTTTATTATTTTTCTCAATTTCGTGAGTTAATTGCAGTCTGTTATGGTCATTATTATGAAACAACCAACATTTCAATAACCTTAGATTTTGGTTTACAACAATAAATCATAAAATCAAATGGAATTGTGTTCTCGTATCAAGTGTATCATGTGTTAACATATCAAGACAGAAAGAATTATATAATCTCAAGAACTGATTATCCAATTGGGTGTAAAATATCTTAAAATTCAATATTATCGATCATTTTATTGAAGCTAAAATTACAACCTATCTAATCACTGCTGAGGAAATTAGACAACACTTTTTTAACGAATAGGTAAATGAACATGATACTGTCACATTATTTCATACAATATTTGGAAAATAGAAAAGCATTTTAACGAACTGGAAAGTATAAATACAACACATTTCAAATCTATTGACATTATTGTATGTTTGGAAATTTGGAATGTAAACAAAGTTGATTTGTGAACATTACACGGATACAATACACGCTACAATAGTAGAAACGTCAACAATAGTGACGGTGTAATTCTATATGTACATGAGAATTTTAAACACTCGAGCAAACTAATAAAAATAGGAAATATTACAGCAATCGAATTGAGTATTCATTAAAATTCAAATAAAATTACTAACATTGCGTCTATTTATAGACCTCTATCAACGGATAGTAATGTTTTTATATATGACTTAAAGTAATTGAACAATTTTGAAACAGTAAACTAAAATTAAGTTCGATATATCGTAAAACACCAGGGTGAACGAGGATTGGGTGGCCAAATAAATCAACACAACACAATTTGTCTCGCGGTAAAATTACACACTTGCCTAGGCATAAAAACTCTTACGGAACAAAGAGAAAAGCCCGGGCAAGCGGATACTTTATTGAAAATTAGAAAATCGTTAACAACGCAACAAATCTCACACCCATACACACCGAAGAGAGCTCTCTTACCACACTCTGACGCAATCACCAAGCAACTTGTCCTTTTCTGACGCAACCGGTCTACTTGTCCTTGCCGCGCATGGGCTGGGTGCACCTGAAGTCCAACGTCGCGGGTTCGCCTCGACGTCTCGAGGGGACCGACACCCGGACAACGAGCGGTACACGTAGTCCGCCGCGTGTAGATGCAGCCCTTGGAGATTGCACTCGGAAGACTCCCGCGAGGTACCCAAGTTTCTCACTCTATAGCAATTGTGCACAATGCAGCCCGTCAAAACATCCTTGTTCACACGGGAAGGAAGCCACACCACAATGACAGCGCGAGCCGCACGATGCGATCTCTCGAACGAACACACGAAAACTGACTAACGCGCCGCGGCACAGCGAACCCGTCCTTCCTTCACACGGACGTCGACTCCCGTAACAAATCAGAGCGCGCGCTTGCCGAACGCATCTCTCGCCCGCGGATATCGGCTCGAGATCGACCTGAACATTCCGCCCGCCTTCGTCCTACGGACGAACTATTATAACCTACGTGACCTTGTCATCCTTGTCCAGGTAAAGCGGGCATAGTCGAGCAACATGGCGGCGAAGCGAGGTCGTAGCGGTCTTCACCGTAGTCACCCGCACAAGACCGTCAGGGCCCGGATGAACCTCAGTTATACGCCCCAACGGCCATTTCGAAGGTGGATAGCGATCATCCTTAATCAGCACTAAGCGACCTACAGAGAAGTTTTCTTGCGGTTCTCTCCACTTTTCCCGCTCCTGGAGATAGAGGAGATACTCTGCAGACCAACGCTTCCAAAACTGGTCTTTGATACGTTGCATCAATTGGAACCTATTTAATCGATTTTCAGGAATATTCGGGGACTCTTCCTCTGGGATTAAACCTGAGGAGCCTCCAGTGAGAAAGTGAAAAGGTGTTAAAACATGAAGATCTTCTACATCCGAGGAAAGAGCGCTTAATGGTCGGGAATTCAGGCAAGCCTCAATTTCAGCAAGAACAGTGGACAGCTCCTCAAACGTGAGGTTGTGTTCACCCACCACTCGCTTCAAATGATGCCTGACCGACTTCACGCCAGCTTCCCACAAACCGCCATAGTGGGGTGCGCTTGGTGGAATGAAGATCCACTCGGTTCCATCATTGGCGAGAAGAGAGGCAACCTGATGGTAGAATTCGGATGCTCGATGGAACATAGCCTGGAGCTCATTATCTGCTCCGCGGAAGTTGCGCGCATTATCGCTGTACAGCTTTCTACAGATACCACGTCTGCCTGCAAATCGACGATATGCGCAGATAAAGGTGGGTGTGCTCAGATCGCTTACGAGCTCCAAATGGATCGCTCGAGTGGAAAAGCAGACAAAAATGGCTATGTAACCCTTGCACGTCTTATGTCCACGACCTTTGGTTGTGCGCACTTGGATAGGACCAGCATAGTCAAGGCCAGAGACAGAGAACGGACGTCCCGGATTTACTCGATCCGCAGGAAAGTCTCCCATCAATTGCTGTGCAGTTTGCGGCTTAACACGCTGACAAATAACGCATTTCCTAATAATTGATTTCACCAGACGAGTTTTACCTAGAATCCATACCTGTTGCATCAAAACGCCACCTGTCATCGTCGGTCCACCATGCAGGCAGAGATGATGGGCATGACGGACAAACAAAACACTAAGAGAGGAGTGTTGGGACAAAATTGGAGGATGCTTAATTTCAAACGAGAGATTGGAGTTTGACAATCGACCACCTACACGTAAAAGACCATCACTGCACAAGAAAGGATTCAGCTTAACGAGTCGACTACGCTTTGGCAGCTTCTTTCCTGCCTTCAAAATCTCGATTTCTTCAGTGAACGCACTAGCCTGCGCTAAGCGAATTGCGGTAAGCCGCGCCTCAGATAATTCGACAGCTGTAAGAAAAAGGGGTAATAACTCTCCGTCTCGCTTGCGTTTGCGTAGGCGAAGCAAAGGGCGTTTACACAACGAATCATCACTCGAATCAGCCGAGTCAATGTGGAGAAACGGTTAAGGAGCTCTGATTCAATAGGGCGGGTCTGGACGTGGAGAGTTCGCGGGGTCTCCACCGCTTGCGGCCAATGTTCCGGAGGTTGAGAAAGCCAATCGGGTCCGTGCCACCAAAGGTTACTACTAGCAAGATCAGCCGGCTTACAACCACGGGTCGCTAAATCGGCAGGATTTTCCCCAGTTGGCACGTGGGACCATATGGCGGACGGCAACTCCGTCTGAATATATGACACCCTATTCGCGACAAACGTCTTCCAGTGACATGGGTGTTTACGAAGCCACATGAGCACAATCTGACTGTCCGACCACGAGAAAACTGGAAGATTACTAAGAAACCCTAATTTCCGAACATGGCACACGAGTTTAACGAGCAGAGCTGCACCACATAACTCTAAATTCGGAATGCTAACCGTTTTTACTGGCGCAACTCTGGATTTGGCAGAAAGAATGGAAACACACACCCGGCCGTCTCCCTTATCAACGCGCAGGTAAACCACGGCTGCATATGCTCGAGAGGAAGCGTCCGAAAACCCATGAATTTGATACAAGCCGAAAGAAGAGATACCTAACCATCGATCCACCGATAAGAAATGTAGCGCCAACAGAGACTGACAATAGTCGTACCACCTCTCACGAAATTCCGAAGGCAAGGGAACATCCCAGTCAAGCTTGTGGATCCACAGATCCTGTACAAGAATTTTTACCGTCACCGTCATAGGAGCGAGCCAACAAAGGGGGTCGAACAGTCGGGATATACTTGAGAGAACTTGTCTCTTTGTCGCTGCTGCCGACATCTCTTCAATGTCTCCTGCTTCGAACCTGAACTGATCCTGTAAGGGATTCCAGCGCACACCAAGGGTTTTAACGGACGAATCAGCCTCTATGATCTTTGCTGAGCTTTGCTGTGTACATGGTGGAAGGATATCTGGATGATTTGCAGCCCACTTATCTAAGCTAATCCCGGCCGAATCCAACAATGCTGTAAGCTCGTTCCTTTTTCTTATCGCTGTGGGTAGATCGTCCGCCCCTGCAAAGGTGTCATCTACGTAAGTCTCCGAACTGAGACATTCTGCACCTAAGGGAAATCTAGGTCCTTCCTCCCGAACCAATTGCAGAAGCGTACGAATCGCCAAGTAGGGAGCGCATGAAGTACCGTAGGTAACTGTATTTAATCGATAATCAACAGGAGCACATCCAGCGGAAGCTGACCATACAATCCTCTGGAAGTCTCGATCTTTTGGCCTCACTTGGATCTGCCGAAACATTTTAACAATGTCCGCAGTAAACGCATAGCCATATCGACGCCAGTTCAACAAGATCAACGAGAGGTCGCCCTGAAGTGGAGGCCCTGTCAACAAAAAATCATTCAACGAGTGACCGTCGCGAGTTTGACGAGAAGCATCGAAAACCACGCGGAGTTTCCATGACGACGTCGACGTTTGAACAACGGCATGATGAGGCAAATACCATGCGTTCTCGCATTGGATCTCGGAGATCGGAACCCGAGACATGTGCCCTAGTCGCTCATATTCCTGCATAAAGTGACGATAGGCTTCAGCTAATTGGGAATCACGCGAGAAGCGACGATGCATGTTAGCAAGAGATGCAAGTGCCATCCTACGAGTTTCACCCGCAACGGATGGTAAACTCGCTTTCAGGGGGAGACGCACCTCATATCGACCTCGTGGGTCGCGACGGTGAGCGTCCGCGAACAGTCTTTCGCATGTCTCGTCCTCCGGCTTCAAACCACGCGAATCCGAAGATATCTCTTCAAGTTCCCAGAACTGCTGCAGCGACCGGTCTAAATCACACGAGGCGCAATGTAGGACCTGTAACGACAAAGAGGAGGCGGGCCCTTCCGCCCGCCGTGGCTCCACCGACAGCATAGAGCCCGAGACAACCCAACCGAAGACAGTATTTTGAGCGACAAGATTCGAAGGAGGAAAACGTCTCAAACCAGAGCGCAATATCTGACCGTAAACGTCGGCACCTAGAATTATGTCAACCTTGCTTGCAATACCGAATTCTGGATCTGCTAAAGAAAGTCCTTCAAACTGTTCGAAGTCAAGATCAGTAAAACTGTCCGCGGGCAAATGCGATGTAAGTTTAGGAAGGACGAGTGCCTCTGTCTGAAGCTCAAAATCTGGATCAACGCCGGACCGCAATATAATCTCCGTTCTCGATCGCGCGGTACCAGCGGTACAGGAACCAAGTCCGGTCAATGTTACGTTTGTCCGCTGCTTCTGCAATCCTAACAGCTGCACGATCGACTCGGAAACAAACGACGATTCCGACCCTTGGTCCAACAGAGCTCGAGAGTAGGTGCCACTGCCATCCGGACCACTCACCAGAATTTTCGCGGTAGCAAGAAGGACCTTGCATCGTGCAGACGGCACGCCAGACGAATGAAGACTAACTACCTGCGCAGGCCCGACGGCTTGAGAGTCACTTTGTGCGAGAGAGTTCCGTCCCGGATTTGGAGTTTCGTTCGCTGATTTCAGGTGAAGAAGTGTGTGGTGCTTTTTTTGACAGCTTAAACAACGCGCAGAAGAAGGGCAAGCGTTAACTCTGTGCTGTCCTAGACAATTAAAGCACGCACCTAGACGTTTGACCACCGCGACTCGCTCAGGAGGACCTTTATCCTTAAGCTTAAAACACTTCGCAAGGGAATGCCCTCCGAGACACAGGAGGCATTTGGGAGGGTCAGATTTTGACGATCGACCAGCACTAGTGTGAAAGATCTTGCGTGACTGATGACCTGCAGAAGAGACAGGAGTAGGTCTTCTCTCAGTTCGACGCTCGGATCTTATCATACCCAAAGCCTGTGTTCGTCTTTCCAAGAACTTTACGAGATCCGAGAACTTTGGAAGCGATTTAGAAATATCGTCATTCGACGAACCCTCACCCACGATAACTTCCGAATCTCTGATGCTGAGTTCCGCCTCCCACAGCTTTAGCGATTCCGAATCGAGACGTTCAGACAAAACGAATATCAGCCAAGCGTCCCAATGATCGACCGGTAACTCGAGATTTTTTAACGACCGAACAATACGTTGCGTTTCGTCGACGAAAGAACGCAGCTCAGAAGCAGATTCTTTTTTAACATGCGGGATTTCCATGAGGGATGTCAACAATTTGTTGATGATTAAGCGAGGGTTGTAATAACGCTTCTTAAGTGCCTGCCAAGTGCTGGCATAATTTGCGCTAGTTGTAGTTACATCCTTTATAAGATCTGCCGCGCTACCTGTCAAACATGATTTTAAATATTGCAACTTGGTTGCATCCGTTAAGCGGGGAACGTCGTGGACAAGCGTAGTGAACAGATCGCAGAAACTTGCCCAATCCTCGTATTTTCCCGAAAACAAGGGGAGAGGAATGCGGGGGAGTTTAGCGACGCCCGTATTATGCACTTCTGAAAGACCCGAAACAGCTGCGCTTTCCGACATCGAATTTTCCGCGGGATTCTCAAATTGCGCGAGGAGAGTCAGACACTCATCGAGGGCGTTCTCATAACTACCTTGAATTCTGGCAAACCAATTTTCGACAATATATGCATCATCTTCGGCATCGTCTCTAACGATAATCTCGGAATTAGCTCTCCGAACTTCTGTCCAGATCTCTCTCAAAGCCTCAATCCGCGATTCGACGATTTTTTTACTAACAGTATCTCGCACCTTGTTCTTCAGCCGCTCACGTATGCCTTCGATCTCGGCTTCACGAGCGCGCTGCAAAGCTGTTAATCTTTTCAACGCTGTAGGCGCCATAATAATCTAACGCGATGTGCAGTCTGATTACTCAAGTAATAAAGAAAACAATTAACAAAACGCCTAGATTCTGACACAAAAAACAAGCCGGAATACCGCCCACAACGTAGAGAGATACTTCGCACTTGTTTGCAGCGCGGCGCTATCGCCCGTGGACTTGCGTCGATTCTAAGAATTAATACCGCAGGGCGCAACGGAACAATGGAAATCCCCGGCGCGAATGAAAAGTCGCGCGTGACAAGAAAATATTATGACGCAGTAAGATTTAAAGAAATATAAAGGAAACTTTAGGTCGTAATAAAGGAACGAACATTGTCTGAAATCAGAAGTGAACACAACACATGCACGGTAAAAAAAAACACAAAGTGTTCGTTGATCCTAGCAACCGATAATCGTCGCGCTCGGCACAGGACGCGACACGTTTGAACAAGCCGACCCACGCCGCCGCTTCCGGCTTCCGCGAACGGCGCCGATCGCCACGCGCGGTCTAAAGACAAAGGACGCACTAGAAACAAAGGAAACGCGAATTTCGTGTATGAACCCGCTGATTTACCCGACAAACCAATAACTCGTTCCTCACCCGGAGCACCATGAACAATTTTGAAACAGTAAACTAAAATTAAGTTCGATATATCGTAAAACACCAGGGTGAACGAGGATTGGGTGGCCAAATAAATCAACACAACACAATTTGTCTCGCGGTAAAATTACACACTTGCCTAAGCATAAAAACTCTTACGGAACAAAGAGAAAAGCCCGGGCAAGCGGATACTTTATTGAAAATTAGAAAATCGTTAACAACGCAACAAATCTCACACCCATACACACCGAAGAGAGCTCTCTTACCACACTCTGACGCAATCACCAAGCAACTTGTCCTTTTCTGACGCAACCGGTCTACTTGTCCTTGCCGCGCATGGGCTGGGTGCACCTGAAGTCCAACGTCGCGGGTTCGCCTCGACGTCTCGAGGGGACCGACACCCGGACAACGAGCGGTACACGTAGTCCGCCGCGTGTAGATGCAGCCCTTGGAGATGGCACTCGGAAGACTCCCGCGAGGTACCCAAGTTTCTCACTCTATAGCAATTGCGCACAATGCAGCCCGTCAAAACATCCTTGTTCACACGGGAAGGAAGCCACACCACAATGACAGCGCGAGCCGCACGATGCGATCTCTCGAACGAACACACGAAAACTGACTAACGCGCCGCGGCACAGCGAACCCGTCCTTCCTTCACACGGACGTCGACTCCCGTAACAAATCAGAGCGCGCGCTTGCCGAACGCATCTCTCGCCCGCGGATATCGGCTCGAGATCGACCCGAACAGTAATATATAGAATCGTGTACAGAAGATCACGTTATTATAGGAGACATTAATATCGACATTTCACAAACAAACGATAGTTCTTATGCATATTTAAATGCTCTACATTCAAATGGATTTGTTTCGGCATTAAATATACCAAGTAGAAAATATAAAAACTCGAAAAAATTATATATCATATTTTTATAAAAACTATACTCATAATCTTTACGAAGTCATTGCTAGAGTCGTGAATACTACGATTACTGATCATGACTCAACGGTGATAAAAATCCCGAATAGTGACATAACAAAAGATCCTCAAAACATAAGTATACTTATCATACACGGAAAAAAATAATCCAGTGAAAATCCTTGAACTCGTTCGGATGTTGAGGATTTGAGAAAATTTTGGAGGATATTACATTTGATGTAGAAAAAAATTAAATTTAATTCCTGACATTTTTCTTATTTATAAATATTTTATATTAGAGTCTCGCATTAGTTATTTAATTTTTACCTATTTTCTTACAATTATTAACGCTCGCAATTAAATTAAATAATATTTCGCTCAGGTTAGATTTGAACTTGCGTCCCTAACTTCGCAAAGCACGCACGCTAACCACTACCACTATAGGCTACGCTCTATGTTACGAAATAAAATTTCAGAATAGTATATTATGATCGTATGATGGTCAATTTTTTATGTACACAAACTTCCCGTATTCCTGAGCGTAGTTTAAGATAATTTAAACATTTTGAAAATGTTACATTTTGCATATTTGCAAAATCCATTTGCGAAGTTGTATTTATTTGCTTGAGACCGTGCCCCCTATCGATAAACCCCCAAAATTTTTGTCAGTTTTCGCATATCTCTTACCGTTCTCGAGAGATTTTAGAATTTTAGAATATTTCGTTTGCACATCGATATTAACTAATTCGTCATCCTCCTCCGCCGCTAGACCCGAACTTCATTTATTATTCTATATGAAGAGAAAAGTTAGATATTTTTCTGCTAGGCAATTAAGTATCTCCGACAGTCTACATACTGCAGAAATTACAGAAGTCTACTATAAAGGGATACAGGATGGCTTAATGCAGAACTCGGCTTATATGAATATGGTAAAATATGTAGGGATTATTCGACAGAATCTACAGAAACTAATTAAAGAGAAAATTAGCAAATTCTTTAAAAACTTCCTTTCAGTATTATAATTTTAGGTTACGTGCATAGCATAGGTATTGCTAGGAATTATTAAAGTAATTTTACAGTATATAGAAACAATGGCAACTGAAATACCAGTGATAATCGTTGGAAAATGTATACTTTTGACTGTAAAATTAGATGAACAATATAATGCTAATTAAAAATTAACGGAGCGGAGGGATGTGGGGAGATATAGCTCAGTTGGTTAGAGCATTCGACCGGAAATCGAAAGGTCCCAGGATCGTTCCCTGGTATCTGCCGAATGTTCTTCCAAGTTCCCCGTAATTTTTTCGTGAATTTTTCACATATTTTCGGGTTTTTCATATTTTTCATATAATTTACATCTCCAATCAGCATTTTTAATATTTTTCTTTTAAAAATGTCTTTTCAAAAAAGCCGCTGGCTCGGGAATCGGAAGGATTCCGACAGATGGCGCTTGGAAAATATCTAATTTCAACCATGTTGAAATGTTTGATTGTTGAAATCACGACCAATTGCGTTGCAGGAAGAACCCACCAAAATTTAAATTTATTAAATGAATAATATAATGTTACATAAGGGTTATAACATTCCGAATTAACAACTGAAATTAACAAATACATTAAATAGATTTCATTCAAAATAATGACTTTTCAGTAATAGTTTCTTACATTTCATACAAGTTAATTAAATTTCATATACTAGAAATATAGGTTATAATCTATATAAATGAAAAGTAACAAAACTTTTAATATGAATATGAACTGTGATTCCAAATCTGTAATTAACAGTTTCATTACTGCCATTTAAAAAATTATTTTCTTGATCGAAGCAGGAAAGTGAAAATATTCATCGAGTGAGGCAATTTCTTCTGAACTTCAGTGTCAGTCTCAATTAAATTGTATTTAGCCTTTGCAATGATGAAAGTTCTATTAATTGACTTCTATTACAGTTAAAATAATCGCCGGACACATGAATGATTCGTAATCTGCGATCTCAAGAACCCTTATATATTAAATTTAAAAAAAACACACTGAAAAAATTCGTGACTGAAAAGGTTAAGTGGGGAAGTAAAAGTGACTTTCAGAAATTACCTTTTTGAAAGAATTTTGTAAGTATTACATGTTTATCAATTAATAAAACGCAGCATTCTTAAACGTTTTAATGATTAATATTGATTAAAACTAGAAAGATAGGGAGAAATGTGAGAGGTTTCTATATTAGAAATTATACGTATTTATTTATTTATTTATTTACAGTACATTTACAAAATTTATTCACAATTACATATCTCAATGCAATATGAAGTGATCATGTAATAATATACCGGGATGAATGTTCGGAATTTCATTGGCATTTTTAAAAATACTTCTATCGCATTTTTGTACACAATACGCAAAACAATGTTCATTAAAATAAATACTCGTGAAAGGTTCTAAAAGTAAAAATATTTGTTGACTTTTGATAAAGATCAGGCCGCGAGATATTGTATATATGTGCAAGTTCCAAAATTTTGTCGAATATAATGTATAAACGTTGCGTGATGGCGTTTAGCGTTTCTTCATAAATTTAAGTCTGGGTAATATGTATTTATATAAATGTGATAGATAATAACAATTATTCGTCTATGATAGGTATATGCATATACCCTTTCTATGTCACCACGATCCTCTAATATCTATGAAATCGGGATTTCATGGTTGTTCTTTTATTTATATTTTTGTTATAGACTGCACCGAAAATTACCCAACGCATCGAGTAAATTTTACAGTAATTCTAGCAAGAATTCCGAAATTTATTGCAAAAATCCCATACCGTAAGGTACTTTCTATTCTATGTAGAAGTAAATCCCACAAAAAACGCTTCTTGTAAAAAAACTCGCCAAGTTCTTATTAGTAAAACATAATTACCACAAAAATGCTATAAGAATTAAATTATGTACAATTATAAAGCTATATTCTTATTCTACAAAAAGCAGTAAAATCATGTAATAAGACCAAGTTCTTTCTAATGAAAAAAACTATTGATTAATGCAATATACAATAATTTGGAAAGAAAATATTGCATACATTGAGAACACCACAAAATTTTTCCAGAAACTTCTTTGAAATCAAAGTAATTCTAATCATTTGTTTAATGAAATTGTTATGGCTGGGATGGCGGCCGAACAGGGACGCCATCTTTCTGCCGTGAAAGGGCCAAATCGACCAGACGGGTCGATTTGAGGGTTCTTTTTAGGGTGGACGGAGCCGCCGAGTGTATCCGTTCAAAAGGAAAGGAGAAGGGTGAAAATAAATAATGACTCGATTTTCTTTTTCTTATAGGTTTTTTTATTTTGTGATCATTTATTTTTTTTATATATTTAATTTATTTTTTTTTGATCGCGTTACGGCGCCGATATTCCTCCAGCGTGATTTTTGTTTTCTGCGGGGGAGGAGGCTGGTTGTGATCGGGGGTGGCTGCTGGCTGCCCTTCTCGTTGGGCGCGTTGCTCCACCAGGAATTTATATAATTTGCGGGCTCGCTCCCGTTTGCGACGCCGGACACCCTTATTATTTCGGGGCACTATAACAAAATGTGGACAAATTTAGTTTCGCGGAAGGAGAAACGCGGGAACTTATAAAAAAAATAATATATTAAAAAAAAAGTGAAAAGGCTATGACCTAATTCCCTATGGGTCGATTCCGCATCGGCACGTGCCAATTCCGGAATAAACCGAGGAAAGGGTTTACAAGTTCTTCGAGGGAGAGATAGAAACGCCGGGCCAAAAGATTTGACCCTGGTCCCGAGCTCTGTCCCTTTTCGGAAATAGTTTACCCCCAAAAAAAAATATATAAAAAAAAAAGAATTGCCGCGGAGACGAGTTCGCCCGTGCCCGGAGGGATCGAAACGCCGGGCCAAAAGATTTGGCCCTGGTCCCGTGCTCTGTCCGGGTTCAGGTTAGTCGCCTGATCTTAACTAGGGGAAATACTTACTTATGAGATCCTGGTTCGACGACTCCCGGAACCTAGGCTGCTGGGCTGTCTGTATCCAGTGGTCCAACTACTGCTGGAGCTTAACTGCTCGATGTTGACTGCTGAATCTTAACTGACTTTTTTTGGTCCAGGAGGTGCTGTTTTTATACTGGATACCGCCCGTGGTGCCCAGTTCCGTTTTGAAGCGTTGCGTCGTGTCACGGATTTTTTTATCCAAAATTCGTGTGAATGCAAGATTTGCAGCTTCCGTCCGAATTGAATAGAATCTTTTTGCGTGTTTAGACAATTATGTTAATTTTAAGATCGTACAAAAATGAACGGTAGTTGTATCTTGTATAGAACTGGAGATATTTATTTGTTAATATTTACTAAATTAGTTTTTTAATAATCCGATAGATTTTATGCAATTTTGACATGCCGTTGTGTTGTTTTTAATAGTAAATTTGTATTTTTAATAAACTATTTTGCATTAATTGTTTTAATACAACTGTTGTTGATTTTTGTATAATTTAACATTATTTTAATCGAAGGTTTATAAGAGCAATTTACATATAGTGATATAAAGCATGAATTTTCGTACAAGAGATGAATAAACAATGAGGTATTCTTAAAATGATTGTTTGTTTTTTATAAAATTTTGTATTATTGTAACATTTGAGAAAATGATTATCAAGATACTAAATTTTAAAGGATGTTCAATTTTGTAATAGATATAAATATATATATAAAAGCTTCATTCTTTATTCATGAGATGGTGTTTACAATGTTTTATACGCTAATGTTTATTTGTTCGTTTGTTCGGTACCAGTTTGGAAAGTTTGACTAATGAAAATTCGTGGTTGAATCTATTGTAATAAAAGGAAAAAACGGAATTTGTTTCGTAATTATAAATAAACGTTTTATTTTATTTTATAAATGTGTTTTCTGTATGAGATACTATTTATTTCTATCTAACTAATCCGACCAATGTTATCATTCTATTGTTCGTTAGTTTTGGTTTATAATTTTTTTATATTATATGAAAAGCTATTTTGAAAAGAATTTTCTTGGAAAAGAAAAGTATGTCATATAAGCGTGTGCGTGAGAAAGCGGATGTACTTTGGAATTTTTATTACTTTTTTTAGAAATAGATAGAGTTTGTCAAGGGTACGGGTTGCTAGTCCGGTTTGCTACACTTTCTAAAGATATTTTTAGATTTTCCCGTACATTTTTCCGTTGAGACTATTTCGGAAAATAATTAATGATATTATTACTCTCTACTGGTAATGTAGGAAACTGTGAGTGGGAGTGAAAATTCAGGAATTATAGGGTTCTCTATTTTCGATCGGTATCGGTAAGTTATTTGTTATGAGGTTCAGTTAGTATACGCCGGGCGCGCTATTGCATCGGATATTTAGCCGGTATTTTTGAAATAAGGTGCGTTACGTAGGGACGTAACACCCCCCTGCTCGGTCGAAAGTCGGCCCTCCGACTTTGTGAGTACATGCGTTAGTAAGTGCGTTAGTGCGGAAGCATTGTAGCGTGATGATTAACTATCATGAGATTTCCACTGGTATTACAAACAGCTTACATTATAGTCGCTTTTTGTTTATATTTTTAATTGTTATACATGAAATGTAATACAAAGAATTTAGCCTTTCGTGTGTCTAGAACATTTTGCTCCATGAATCCTTAGAAGAAATGCAGTATTTTATTACTAGTAGACGATATCTTCTTTTGTGTGATTAGGAATATTGATGTCATCTAGGTTGTTCCGTAGTTTAAATCGTGACATTTTCCTTCCTTTTATGTGTGGAATCCATATTTGATTAAACACTTTATGCGATCTGTGAGATTGTTTAAAGATTTCATGCAAGAAGTGGTTGGTTTTCTACTAAGTAGTTATTTGTCGTTTGTTAATGAATCGCCTGTTAGTTTTATTGTTTTCGTTTCTTTTTGTTGTAAGGTAGATTCTGATAATAAAACCATTCATCTTTGTCATTTGTTTAGACATTTTCCATTTGGGTTGCATGTTTCCATAGTGATACAAGTGTTGATGCCATATATCTCGCATGGCTATCATCATAGTGTTGATGAATATGATCCATGGGTAATACATCTCTGTTGGCAGCGAAAAAGAAAGAAATTCTATTGGTTTTTGTGTGTGCTTTTTCTTTTGTTTTGGCTGGATTCGTCCTGCATTTGATACATATTATTATTTGAGTTGCTGGATTTCTCCTACGCTTGATATATATTATTGTATGAGTTGCTGGATTCCTCCTGCGTTTAATGATAGCATTCTCTGAAATTCTTTTGTGCTCAATGTATTACGGACTTTGGCTGGATTGTCCCTCCACTTGAGTATGGTTGCATGCTTTGGTTTATTATTGTGCAAATTTCGTGTAGGCGTAACTTTTGGTTGTTTTGAAAAGTGATGAACAAATAAGACTTGTCATTTCTGTAAGGGTTAACGGATCAACCGGTTCTAGTCATTGTAGTTGGCTTTACAAATGTTTACATAGATTATTATTACAATTTTTGTAGAGGCGGGCTAGTGATAACGTAATTGTTACATTGGTATTTTTCGTAGTGAATCGAATGAGCAGTATAAACATTTTGATTACTTATTTTCGAAATAAACGCAATTCGCATATTTATGTTTAATAATATAGTGTCATTGTTTGTTTTTTTTTTTTTTTTT